>WSYH01000451.1:74945-206027 GCA_036426205.1 Ascaphus truei
TCACCGTGTGCGCACAGACCCACAAGTTCTATACTGACAGTGTAAGGCCGCGCTTATAGTGACAGTGACGCAACGTCGTGTCAAAACAAATGCATTGACACTGTCGTGTGCGCTTACGGTAAGCGCGACGTGACGGCTTTGTCGCGATCCCTGGAAGTAATTTCAATTCGATTTTTTTCCTGCGATCGCAGCGTGACGTCGGCGTCGCTGTCGCCGGCACTGTAAGCTCAGCCTAAGCTTTGCATTACTTCTGCAGGTGCCATGCCCTCGGCTGCCGGCCCATTGAGCCGGTTCAGAATGGCCGTTGCTCCTGCATCCTGGTTCCCCGCAGTACTCCTGCAGCAGAGAAGCGTCAATGTACCAACGTTCGTTATCTACACGAGCGCTACCACTGAGATTTCCTTAAATCTGTATACTCTATACCGCGCATCCGCGGCACGCCGTCCCTTAAACGCTTTCATTGCCACGTAGTTTTGGGTCAAAATGGCCAGAGCGGTCAGCCCAATGGGAAATTGGGCGCCAGTGATTTTTCCCGGACCGATCACATGATTCGGGGGCGCGGTGGTACGCTGATGCCGCCAGAGCTCGGCACTGCAAAGTTTAATGGTGACGCGTTTAATTTATGAACGTGTAACATCAATGGATGACCGTGTAAATGGCTCGGTGTATCCGCATGTGAAGCGCAGGCGCCAGTTAGTGCTTGTATATAGTAGGCGCGTGTGGCGTCACGCGCGCCTGCCGCACAGGCAATCCGTGGCCTGAGGGGTCTGGAGGAGGAGATGCGACCAAGAGCAGCTCTAATTCATTTTTTGGTGGGCGTGGCCCGTGATGTCATGTGTGCGGTTCGCCCTCGTTGGCTGAACCGTGGTACTTGACCCGGCCGCCCCGTGACAATCAAGATTTTGTCTGGCGCAAAATTGTCCCGCGCGCTCTATGGCCTTGTGCATTGCCTTACGAGCTTTTGTGTGTGGCGAGCCCGACGTTGCTCGCTCTGCCGTGCTTACTATGGCCGCGGGCCTGCTCTCTTACCTTAGCCCAAGTTAGAAGTGAAAATGAGACTGTTTGCTTTACACAAACCCTTTGCTGCAGCACCATGAAATGCGTTGGGGAGGTACATTTGAAGGTCTTGCCAAATGAATAGGACCAATTTAACCAGAGAGGCCAGAAGCTCATTGCTCGACAATATATTTTGAGTGGTTTTTATTCATTATTTTTTTTTTTTAACTTGGTTTGTAAACACACCGTTTTCTTTGTGTATAATTCACGTTATGTGTTGGTTTTATGTTTTGGTCGTTTGGATATATCCTCATCCAGCAGCAGCCCCACAGCACTGTGCTCCCGGCACATTAGAGGTTCACTCTCGTCTTCGCATTTCATTTTTCTCTCCACCATCGTGTGAAGTTCGCTGTCTGCTTTCTCCTCCTCCTCGTTTTCTCCCGACTCACTGTGCTTTTATTGTGTTTTAGACCTAAAAAAAAATGATCCCCAAACCAAAGTTAGGAATTGTCATGTGAACACTCTACTGCAGGCTTTTGGGCCTATATAAACTCCAACTGTTCCATCCAAGACTGTATTATCCTAAATAGGTGAATATTGCACAGTCTTGGAAATATTTGTAATGTGATTAGGAAGCAAATAGAGCAATGCTTCAAGTTTGTTATGCTTATACCAATTCGTTGTAGCTTGGGGTGCCGTTAAGCAGACCAACGATAACAGTTCTTCATACATTAAAAAAATGTATATATGTAGAGCGTTTTGATACCACATTGGTTATACTACGACGTACTGTGACAGCATAGTCAGAATCAAACCTGTTTGTAACAGTGTTATCTAACATTACCTGCACTGCTGTAATGACCCATGTCTGTATGTCTTCTGCTCCTTCCTGTGCAGTTTGTCATGCTGAGGGTCTGACTCTAGCCGCAGACATGTCTGAGAGCAGCCTTCCCATCTGTCGGATCACCACCAGATCAGCGCACCGCCTGAACCAAGACGCCTCCACTACACCGGATTCTGATGCCTCTACTTCGGGCCCCTCCCCTACCAGCTCCCAGAACACCAACTCATCAACTCCTCCTAGGCTGGAGCCCAAGCTTGAGCCCAAGCTGGAGCCCAAGCTGGAGCCCAAGGAGGAATCTTCTGACTCAGAGATGCCCTGCACGCCCATCAGCTCAGACGCCCAGTTGTCTCCTTCCACGTCGCAGGTTGCGACTCCTCAGAACAAGGAGCTTTCGGGAGGGCAGGGATCCGGGGCAAACTTCAACACGGGCAGAAAGAGGAAGGCCAACTTCTCCAACGAAGAGACGGAGACACTGGTAAAGGATGTGGTCAAGCACTTCAGCGCTCTGTATGGGTCCGAGGCCCTGCGAACGGAGTCCACCCGCAGGAACCAACGCAGGAGCCAGCTGTGGAACCAGATCCAGAAGAATGTCAACGGCCTGGGGTACACCCCGCGCTCCATCGACGACCTGAAGCACAAGTGGAGGGACCTACGGCTGGACGTAAAGAGGAAGATCACCCACGCCAGCAAGGGTCCGTCCCCTGTTGGTGTGACCCCCATTATAGACACCAAGCTCACATCCCTGGAGGAACTGGTTGCCTCTACCATAGGGCACCACTGCACCCTAGATGGAGAGCAGGAAGCGATGTACATGGAGCCAGGTGAGTGGGTGCAAGCTAGCCCTCTATTTGTTGACACCCCCCCCCTTTTATTTGTTGCCAATTTGCTGTGCCACCACACCCACCAAAAAGAAGTGTGATTTAGTACTGAACAGAGCTCACATTAGCGTATAATTAGGCCTCTTTGATGCCTATAAAAAGCCTGGGACCACTCTAATTTGGCTGTATGTGTACTTCCTTGTGCATTTAACACAGACCGTGTGCTTACACACCTGTTCGTCACCGCTCTGCACTCTGAGATCGCACCCCACGATGCCTTCCGTAGCGCTGCTCTGTGCATGACATCTCTGCCTCCTGAGGGGTGTGTGGGCACGTGGTCCGTTTCTCCTGTGGTGGACTCTCCTGCGTTGTGTGTATGTGTATATACATATGTGCGTGTACATACACACTATGTATAAAAATCATGAGAGCTTGGTTGCCTGGTTCCCAAGAATGTAATCCTGGCGCCCATATTGGGTGCCGATGCTGACCTCAGCGCCACAACTGACAGCGCAAGTCATGATGGGTTGTGCTTAGTCCAGTGAGGTGAGCTAGCGAAAGGGGGGAGGGAGAATGAGGCACAAGGGGGGTAGACTGTGGGTGAGGGAGAGAAACGCTCTGACAATTCCCGTCCCCAGTCTCATTTCTCTTTCCGAGAGGCGTTGGTGATTTATAAACTGTCATGTGTTTAATTGGTAAAATATTGATTGACGACGGGAAAAACCGGACATGTGCGAGTATTATAAATAGTGTGTGAATGTCAGGAGTCTCGGCGAGGGGGAGAAGGTTATTTGCCATCTTTCCATCTCATTTTACGCAGATGAATCCAATGGACATGCATCAAAACTGGACAGGGAGGCTTGAAGCTGCACTCCAGGTTGCCTTTGTTGCATTATTTATTTTAGTTGCAGGTTTGAAGCAGGGGGTTTCTGGAGCTGAACCCCACTCATCTCAGCTCCTGGGACCCCCTGCCTCCCAGAGGTACCAGCACACCCTACAGGAGGTGTGTATCTCCATATTTAAATGTCCCTCGTCACGCGGGCCAATAGGAAACCAATTGGCAAGCGATGATGTCACGACGCGTAAAACGCAACCCGGGAGTGCGGCTTTAAACCAGGCTGTTTTTCTTTGTGGGAAATTGAAGTGGGGGGGTGGGGGTGGGTTCTCTTTTTTTTTTAAGACCCATTTCTCACTGCCTCCTGTACTCTGTCCTCAGGTGTCCCCAGGCAGTCCATCTTCTTCACCTGCAGAGGCCCCCCGACGAACATGTCCGATATCCGAAACGAAAGACTCAGCACCCCCCCCGGTAAGTCACCAGGGCTCGGGAGAGACTGTGGCGGGGGGGTGGTTACCCAGCGCTTGGCGTAGGGCTCTCGGTCCCTCTAGCAGCAAAAGGGTTAAAAAAATTTAAAAAAAGATGTTGGGAGTGAAAGGAATTCGGAGACAGTTGAGGGAGTCGCCAGAGGGGAAACGGTGCAGACTGGCCCGGTCAATGGTTTTTCCCGTGTCCATTAACCCTTTCATCGGGGTGTACAACGATGGAGCAGTAGGGCCTGTTCAAGTTGTCTTTCCATGGACATAGTCAGTGGAACCGTACCATGACCCGCCAACATTGGGGACGTGAGAGTAGGTACATCGCACCTTAGTTCTTCGTTCAATGTGGGATACAAGAGCTTACCAGCAAGTGACCCCCACGCCCTCCATACGATGGGCCTGCAATACACTCGATTTATTACATGTAAAGATCTTTTTACCAATGGACACTGGATCTAGTTTTAACATACCAATATATTCCTAACATGGCAAGTGATCAGATCATGAGAGAGAGATGGGGGGGTGGGGGGGAATCAGATCAAGCTACTTGGGATGCCCCAGCAAGGGGTAGAATAGAACATAACAGAATGGGTGCTACGACAAATAATCCGGTCAGGGAATAACCCGCATAAGCAAAAAGGGAGTCAGGCACCCCAAAAATAGGGGGGGGGAGGAGCAAAAACGGGTCATTGCAACCCCTGACTTTTATAGTCTTTAAGTGATCAGATCAGTCATCAATATTGCAGCTGCTGTAACTGGCTGAAGGTTCGGAACGTTAGCCAATAGGAGGCGGGTAGTGCACCGATCCTCTGCCCGCACACCCTGGCAGAGATGGGTACAGTAGGAGGTACAGTAAGTACTATGAGTGCTACATAGGTGCAGTGGGAGGACATGCATGTAGGGGGGAACGGTCCTGCCTTGGATTGAAGGGATCTCGGGGCAGTGGCATGTTTTATAGGTCATATAAAAGGTAGATGTATTTCTAAAAGATTCTCTTCATGTTTAATAGGCGCCTTAATTAGCTAAACAGATGAGCAGAAGGGGCTGATGCGCGCGAATGCCGCATTCCCAGCACGGAGCGACGCTCACTTTGTCACGCGCATGCGTAGGACTTTGATACTTTTAACCCCTTAAGTGGCATAGGGCAGGGGTGCTCAACTCTTCTCTAAGCCTCCCCCTACCCCCCCCCACCCACAGGTCAGGTTCTTAGGATATTCCTGCTTCACCACAGGTGTCTCAGTCAAAGACTTGAGCCTATGATTCAGCCACCTGTGCTAAAAAGCAGGGATATCCTAAAAACCTGACTGGGTGGGGAGGGGGGGGGGGTGGGCTTTAGGGTTTGAGTTGGGAGCCGCTGGCATAAGGGACTATGCACAACGTTGCTGGCGCCTCCCGCACTCGAGGGGTTAAAGGCGATTGAATCCAAGGGCGCCAGTTACTGATGAGGGTTTAAAAAATAAAAAATAAAAAGTTTTGTTTTTTAATGTAAAAAGCCCCTTTAATAATCAGATTATTAAAGTTGACTGGTTTTGTTACAGCTCCCCGGGTGTCGACGGTCAGCGTGGTGTCACAGGTGATGTCGCACTTACGCCTGCCTGTTGTTGCTCTTCCCACAGCAGTCACCAAACCTGCTGAGATCTCGGCCGTTACCTCATCGGTCAGCATCTTGCCCGCCGAGGTCTCCGTGCCCTTGTCAGATGATGGGGACAATGAGGATAATGAAGATGAGGACAATGAGGACAATGGGGACAATGAGGAGCAGGACATGGATGTGACCGAAGCCATCACCATCAAACCCTACCCGGAGTCGTGGACGGCCATTGAGATGTGCGGTCCCACCCTGCTTACGGCCAAGCATGAACTGTTGACGACCCAACAAGACCTGGCTCCGATGCAACAGAACCTGCCGTCCCCCCAGCCTGGCATAACGACCGTCCAGGAGGATCTGGGCCAGCAGGATCTGATACCGGCCAAGCCTGACTTGGATGGTTGCCACTCCCAGGGCTCCAGTATATCCTCCCCGGAGGGTTCCATTGGGCACTTAACAGCGCAGACGGAATGGGGCATCAACGGCAGTGTGGACAACCCAACGGTGGTTGACCAGAGCGAGACCTTCCAGCTAAAGGTGGAGGAGGATGAGGGTGAGAGTCAAGAGATGGAAACTGCTTCCGTTTCCCAGGAGCAGGCACAGCCCGGCTGGCAGGAGCAGCAGGAGGAGTGGGAGAAGCGTTCGGGGTCCCCCCACCGTAGTGATAACGCCCAAGAGGACTCCATCGCCTCTTCCGCCTCCCAGCAGGGGGACCCCTCCTCCGCAGGAGACCTGGCCCCCAACGGTGACTGCTCCTTCATGCCAGAAGAGCGCAGAGGGGCGTGGAGAACAAACATGCACCGTCTACTGGAGCTGGAGGAGCAGTGGGATCGCTTGTACCACCAGGAGCTCGGCATGTGGGAAGAGGAGAGAAGCCAGCAGCGGCAGCAGCGGGACCAGGACAGGGAACTTCAGCAACAGCTGCTGGGCGTCCTCACGGACATCCGTGACGAGCTACGCCACATTAGGCAGGAGAGAGCTACTTCGCGGGAGAGCCAGCCCGCCCCGGTGGCTAACGGCTCCAGCTCGCTCCCGGACACTGCCCCAGAACAGCCTGCCACTCCTGATAAACCCGCCACCCCTTCCCCCCAGAAATCCACCGCCTCCACTGCGGATTCCCCCGAGCCCCCGTCGGCGTTAGACGCCACTACTCCTAGCCCCCAACGGGGTCGTGGGAGGCCTAGAGGCCGACCTCGCACCCGGAGGCCAAGCACGACAGCGGAGGCCGCGGGCTGCAGCTGAACGTTTGAACATTTTGTGTCTCTGCTGCTGCCGCCAGCGGGCAGAGTTATTAGCACATTGGCTCTTGACGCTTGCAGCGAGAAGGTTAACTCCTCCCCTGCCAGAGGTTGCTGTGCGGGGCGCCTCTCTGGCAGCGCAGGGGTTAAACAAGGCATCAGACTTGTTTTTGTTTTTTTTTTAACGATAAAATGAAATTAGTGGACGTGCTGTCCTGCTAAATCCTGTATATTATTATTATTTTTTTTTTTTTTTTTTAATTCCTTAAAGAGATCTTACTGCCCTAAAATGTATAGCGGAAGAAACGTTGGAAGGTCATTATTGTAGTGTTTAGACATTTTTAATAGGCTCAGTTTTGTCCATGATCATTATCCAAGTAAGACCTACAAATATTATGCTCACATAAGCGTTACACGTATATATAAAAGGACATCAAATATGTATAATTGACTTTCCTTTTTATGGCAAAACACTGGCGTTCAAAGTACTCTTAAAAATAATTTGTTTTGTAGTTTTACACTTTTTTTTTTTTATTTTTCTTCCCCCCCCATCGATTTTAAGCCGCTAATCTCCCAGGCTTTACATCATCTATGGAAACCCGGCACCGATATATATATTTTATTTGTCCCCCCAGGAAAATAAAATCCGAAGAGGCTAAAGGGGGGGGGGGGGGAAACCAGGCACCACGACAAAATAGCTTTTAACCTCTGACCCTTTTCGGCGAGGCGAGAGCGACGCCATTTTAGGTGGATTCCCAGTACAATTCCTTTCACGCGCGTAAACCCGACTTAAATAAAACTCTTCCCTCTCCTGTACGTTTTATGAGACTGCCCAGCCTGTCCAATAGAACAATTCTCCATGTCTGTTTATAACCAGATTAACCCCTTCTCGGCATTGCTAGCCCCCTCCGGCAGGGAAAGGGTGGGTGGATTTGTCGCGCTGCATCTATTATTTTTAAAAAAAAACACACGTCTAGTTTTGTACGAGAGAGATTTCACCCCACATAACATGAGCTTGTGATTTCCAACCCAAAGAGCATCTCGGGCGCGTGGGAGGGGGTCTGAACCTATTGATAATTAGCCGCTTCGGGCGTCGGCGTCTTGATTTTCGCGTCGGTCACATTTAAAGGACAGTTTTTACCGAATGGCGTTGACCACCGGTCGCCCCGAGAGACTTTTTATTTAAGGTAGCAGAGAACTGTGCCTGGAAGAGACAAACGGGACGGACCTAGGAAAAAGAATAATGGGGGGCCGGGTGGGGGGGTCTGAGGGTTTGCTTGAAGCATTGTGTCCCTCACCCGATGACTGGACCCTTTTTAATGTTTTGATGAAATAAAGGATTGATTTTGCAACTCGCTTGGGGCTTGCGTTGACCATGGGACATGATGGGGTGGGGTGTGCGCAGCGTACACCCCAAAAATGTCAAACACTTGTAAAATTTTCAAACCAACACGGGGGGAGGGATTTATGCTAAGCAGCAAAAGCCACGTGCACCCACAGAAGTGCCGCAGTCACCAGAGTCCAGCAGCGGTCATTTTTAACGACATAAGTCAACGCAGCCAACGTTTCGGTGCAGCATACGAGCGCCTTCATCAGGGAGCTTTTGCGGGTGTTATTTATGGTCACGGTTACGTTTCTGGATGTCATTTAACTTAACGTACATGACGGGGAGATACAATGTAACCACATTATGTAGCAGCATAGATAACACTTGCGTTAAACTTGGACAGTGCTGACCGGTGGAGGGGGGGAGGGAGGTAGGGGGTTAACACTCACAGAAACTCCTCTTTTTAAGTCAATAGGACAGGGGTGGCCGACTTTGGTCCTCAAAGGTCCCCAACAGGTCAGGTTTTCAGGATATCCCTGCTTCAGCACAGGTGGTGCTGTCAATGACCTCCCGAGATATTGACCTTTTAAAGGTGCCAGTAGATATTGAAAAACTAAGCTAAAATTATAATAAAAAAATAATTGTGAGAAACCTACCTGTTATCAAATGTTGAAAACCTTGCAAGTGCGTTGCCATTTTGTAATTGATTGCGCATGTGCAAAACTCGCGCATGGGAGGCGGCCATTAGGTAGAAGGGTTCTGCAGGAACTACAAGCCCCAGAAGGCCTTGGGGCGGCTGGATGACGCGGCATGGCTTAGCCAATAGGGCTGCTGCATTTGTGGTGAGGGAA
This sequence comes from Ascaphus truei, assembly GCA_036426205.1. Classification (NCBI taxonomy): domain Eukaryota; kingdom Metazoa; phylum Chordata; class Amphibia; order Anura; family Ascaphidae; genus Ascaphus; species Ascaphus truei. The sequence goes on from WSYH01000451.1 coordinate 83,922, forward strand.
GAGAGGCAGTTTGGCGCGGGGGAGCTTGCGCTGACAGGGCAGTTAGACAGATAGGGCAGTTTGTCAGTCAGTTAGTCAGTTGTAAGCAGGATAGCAAGGGGATAGGTAATGTCCAGAGAGAAGTGCTCCACTGGACTAGGTCAGAACATCCCCATAGGTCCCAGCTAGACCCCATCACTAATAGCTTGTGTGCTGTAGGGATGGCCCTTAGACAGGGACACTTCCCTTAGCAATATCGTGTTAGTCAGCATACACTGTATGCTACGGATGCACGCGGTGTGCGCTGTCCGCGTCTGGGACCAGACCTGGCCATCAAACCAGAAACTATCTTAAGGTGGGACCCTCCAACTGGAATCCACCCCACACGGGAGGCGGATCTTCCGTGGAAAGACTGAGCGGTTGTTTGTTAGTACCTGGGGGGGCTGGCGTGTCGGGGCAGGTATAGCTACAAGTGCTCATCCAACAAATCAGGGGAGCTCGTCTCGTAGTTATGAAATAAAGAAACACTACATAGTGTAATACTGTTGTGAATAAATTTGTGCAAACAAATCTCAAAAATGACTACTCACAATAAAGCAGTCAAATTCAGACAGTCATCCAACTTAAGGGGTGGATGTTCCCTGTGTATACAGCAGCCACCAGCCCCCAACCTCCAGGAGAAAAAAAGAGAGAAAAGAGACCATATAGTGCAGATGGTATTTAGTATTAAAAGGGATTAAAAAAATGCAGGCTTACACTTCATATGATCGAGGTAGGCAGTATGATAATATAGGTAATGGGAATCATCTGGTCGCGATCCTTTTGAGTTCCTCACTATCCTCTGCTCCACGCAATAATCTCGCGTCCACGCCAGGCACTGCCGTTGCTCACTTACGGTTGTTAAGCGAACTTCCGGATCTGAGACGAGGTGGACCCAGTTGTTCTTCCTCTTCGGTATGGGTGAAACACTCTACATGTGTCGCCGTTGTTACGGCTCATCAGGAGTTGGGGCTGGTGGCCTGCTGTATACACAGGGAACATCCACCCCTTAAGTTGGATGACTGCCTGAATTTGACTGCTTTATTGTGAGTAGTCATTTTTGAGCTTTGTTTGCACAAATTTATTCACAACAGTATTACACTATGTAGTGTTTATTTATTTCATAACTACATGACGAGCTCCCCTGATTTGTTGGAGGATCACCTGGTGCAAGACGAGTCTTTATCAAGGGTTGCAGTTTGTTTCTAAGTTTCTTCTTGATTATCACACTGCTTTATTATTTACACATATGTGGTTGAATTGTATATTGTCACATTTAGGGTGTGTTTAGAGCGCTATTGTTAGTTTTTTTCACATATCTACAAGTGCACCAACAATACACGAGGGCAGCGCTGTCACACAATTGGGGTGGGATTGGCTATTGTGGCCTGGACACTGGTGCATATATATATATATATATATATATATATTCCGAGGCAGGCTCACCTAGTCCAATATTGCTCCGGGGTCCCCTCCGACAACGCTCTACACGATCCACCGCACTGGTGCCTGCATGTCCTGGCGTGCTCCCGTCTGAGCCGTCGAGCTGGCTGTGACGTCACTGAATGCGACTCCCGCGATGGGAGGTCTCTGCGTACTCTGGTCCATCCCCCGGCAGAGCGGCTAGTACTCCGGCATCACTCACGACTGGGTAAAGTCCATTAGGCACAACACAATGGTGTAATCACTTCCTATGTCCTTGTTCCAGAGCGTGCTCCCAATTGTATGGTAGAATAGTAGAAAAGGGAGAAAAAAATTGGGCACTGCTGAAATAGAAATGAGGCTGGTAGTAGGTAAAAATTAAGTCACTTTATTGGGTATATAAGCCAAAAAATCTAAACACCGCACACACCCCCAACACGTTTGAAAAAGCGCCCTGAGAGGCAGGAAACGCGTCGGGGAGGGGGGGGGTGTGTGCTGTTTTTTAGATTTTTTGGTTTATATGCCCAATAAAATGACTTCATTTTTACCTACTACCAGCCTCATTTCTATTTCAGCAGTGCCCAATTTTTTCTCCCTTTTCTATTGTTCCTGTTATAAGTTACTGTCCAGTAAATACTGTTACATAGACCCTTGTGTGCAATTACTGATTGTATTGTCTTGTGAGGGGCTCTCTCACTGTGTGAGGATCCTTCCCAGATGGAGGCGCTGTTGGTATATTCATTACACACACACCCCAGGCTCCCAGTGGCGGAGGATCAGGCCACTCAGATCCTTTTTTGCCACTCTGGTAATTGCAGCACACGTGATCACCCTAGACACGGGGGTGGGGGGGAAGGGGGCTACATACTGTATATTAATTTCTTACCTTTGGCTGTGCCGGTGTCTCCCCGCATTCTCCCCTCCAAATCCTGTCGACATGTCTGCGCGACGTCACGTGATGGCCCCGTTGCCACGACAACGAGACGCTCCGTGATGGAAACGGGGGCGCCACGTTGTCATGGCAATGTTACGTCACGTGTTGTGAGGTCACCGAGTATCTTGTTGTCATGGCAACGCAGCGCCATTTGACGTTGCGCAGCCGTGTTGACTTGACTTGCAGGGGGAGATGCAACCACCCCGGAGATCTACAAGGTGAGCCCGTAGCCGGAGACACGTGGTTGAAACGTGTAGTGTCCGGGTCAAACCCGGAGTGGTGGCAACCCTGAGTATGAGAGATAGGATGTTATAAGTGCGTTTATATATTGAGGCAAAAACGTCAACGTCGTTTGTTAGGCTTCTTTTTTTCAACCTAGCAGCTGACTTACTACACGGGTGCAGTTATGTTGTAGCCATGGTAAAAGAATGGTATGTAGGGCTGGCCCTGGAGGTATGAAATCAGAATTTAGGAACAGACACGTGAATTTTCATATTTCTATGCCAGTGACCTCTCTGGGGGAAAACCTAGGACATATAGTAATGTATAGGGATTTATGTTTTATTCTTTAATTTTAAGAACATGTTCTGTCTACTAAAATCCCTTTGCCCTAGGTGCTGTCTGTTAAGTATCATCCAGCAGCGCTAGGGTTAAGTCTCTTGCACATGGGCCTGCATGTGAGATGGCTAACCAGAGAGACATGAAGTAGCCAGGTGCAGGAGCCTGGCAGTTGAAGTCACATGTAAGGGGGGTGGGCTGACTAGGCCTGTGATGTCAGCTAGGCCTGCCCAGATATTGGGTGAGAGGGATTAACCCCTCCCCAGGGTGTGAGAGCCCCCTCCCTAGTGTCTGTTCTGTTCTCTGGGGGAGAGAGTTCTGAGTGAGTCCTGTTCTGCCTTACCCCTTACCGGTGAGGTGTGTGGGCTCTGGCTGCTCCTGCCTTTCCGCGTAGGGGACCTGCAGGGGAAACCATTACAACTTGCAAGGGAGAAGGCTGAGATCGCCGCACCACGCCGCTGGACCCCGCCGCAGGTAAGAGTGTGTGTGGGGGGGGGGGGGGGTTGGGGGGTTCTTTTGGGGGGGGGGGGGGGGGGGGGGGTGGGGGTTTTTCTTTTGGGGGGGGGGGGGGGGTGGTGAGTGGATTTTTCCCTAGTTTGTCGAGCCCTGCATATACACACCCAGAGAGGTAATACTGGTATACACACACACGCCCAGAGAGGTAATACTGGTATACACACACACACACACGCCCAGAAAGGTAATACCGGTATACACACACACACCCAGAGAGGTAATACCGGTATACACATACACGCCCAGAGAGGTAATACTGGTATACACACACACGCCCAGAAAGGTAATACCGGTACACACACACACACACCCAGAGAGGTAATACTGGTATACACATACACGCCCAGAGAGGTAATACCGGTATACACATACACGCCCAGAGAGGTATGTGGCGATGGAGGGGATTTGGCCCGAGATTAAAGGGGTTGCACCCCATTTGGCCACCCCTGACCCCACCAGGGAGACGAGGGGTTAACTGGACTGAGGTCCAGAAATGTGATTTCACCCCTGTTATAACCTGTAAGTGTGTATTTTCCTGTGGCCCCTCTGTTATTGTACCTCAGTTTCTGCACCCACACACTAGAATCCATCCGGGAGCACAAGGGTTAATAGTCCGTTAATACTGTGTCTCCAGGTATGAACAAAGCAAAGGAATGTCTCTGAAGCTATCAGGATGACAGATGGCCCTAGAGTCCCAATGGCTAGAACTTAAGTTTTGTTCAAAAGGTTTTATTACCCTCCCTGTCTGTGAGTATGGGGGAGGCGCATACCATAGCAGTTTTTAAGTGTCCCACTTATCACTGTCCAACACAGGTTATCTTGTCCAAGATCCGGAGGGGTAGCTGGCCTGGCATTCCATTTGCACATGTGGGGCCTCAGAAAGGAGACCCCAGAGTTCTACTGCACATGTGCCAGCTAGCAGGGGGGGCCTGTCCTAAAATGTGTTCCCCCATCCAAGACTGGCTGGAGATAATTGCAAACCAATCACAGCTTCTTAATGTTACAGATAGAGGGAGAAAAGGTTTATAACCTGCTGTTCCCCATCTATCCTTGGTCTTCATTTTTGGTCGCCATGCAATGTCTTGGGCTGATTGCTGGATGAAACTGCCAGTTCAGATGGGACTGTTTTCATTATTTTCATCTTTTACGTAAGTGTCTATATTTTGCCTGTTATTGTATAATCTGTTGTGTTCACCTTTATCAAGGAATAAATTCTATTTATCATATCTAAGTCTCGTCCCAGTTCAAACCCAGGTATATATATATATTTATATATATAGTTTTTGGTGTAAATTACAGCCTGTCGCAAGCTCTCGTGACAAGGTAATACCGGTATACACACACACACACCCAGAGAGGTAATACCGGTATACACATACACGCCCAGAGAGGTAATTACACGCCCAGAGACGTAATACCGGTATACACATACACGCCCAGAGAGGTAATACCGGTATTCACATACACGCCCAGAGAGGTAATACCAATGTGGCCCAGGTCCACCTTGGGCTCCCCTTTAGTCCCCCTCACCTCCTCTGCGAATGGGAGCGCTGCGGGTAACGCGGGGGCGTGCACACGCCGCCGGTGATGCTGGGGATGGTATGGGGGCCAACGGAGTGGCGAGCGCCTCGCCAGAGCTCCGACAGGAGCAAGTACACATCTTGCCTTTGCGCACGCATGCGCAGTGTCTTCCCCTAGTGCGGCAGCCATTACAAATAGCGCGCATGTGCAAAAGGTAGCGCAAGTGGCGGCCAATAGGGAAAAGCTCTCTGGGGACTACAACCCCCAGCAGCCGCAGTCAGGTGGAACACAAGCAGCCAATAGGCATTTGTGGTAAGGAGCTCGCGCTGACAGGAGTTAGGCAGTTAGTCAAAGAGTCAGTCAGTTAGTGAGAGAGTGAGTTAAGGAGTTGGATGCTGGACACAGGAATGGTCGGGTGGTGTGAGTGTGCAGGTGCATGTGGCATCTGCATTAGGCCAGAGACCCCTGATAGGCCCCAGCTAGACCCAACTCCCCTCAGTTTGTGGCTGCTACAGGGACAGGCCCAAAGATAGAGATACTGCCCCTGTAGCTTGTAGTGAGGGACACAGCCAGGACACAGTGGCATCCTGGCTCTTGATGGTCTGGGACCAGACCATCCCAACAGAAGAGACTGTCCTTGAGGTGGACATCCCATGCAGAAACACCGGAGTCGCAGATCATCGTTGTGTCCGGTTACCCCATCGCAGGATGAAACGCGCCCGGGTGCGGACGCGCCCGGCAGTTACCTCGCGCACAAGAGAATCAAAAACAAAAGGAACAACGCAAAACGCACATAGTGAAGTATATCAAATATAATTATATTAAGAAAAAGGGTAATTATTCTGCATACATAAATTCAGTTTCATATGATCAACACATAAGTTACCAAACAGCAGATCAGGAACAAGATCCTCAGATGAACAATCCTGGATGATATCTGGATGGCGTCTTAAACCCTCGAGGATGGTGGCTTCTCTCACAAGCAGCACTATCAGTCCATCACAGAGCATACGTCTCGTCAGAGGAACTTCCCCACAGCAGGTGTAAAATCCGTTCCAGAATAGAGAGCCAATACACCCTCTTTGTTGCAGCCGTCACACCGTTTAGTTGATTCAGTGTTGGTAAGTCCACAGATTCATGCAATCATGAATGCAGTAACAGTCCATACATCAAGGTAATATGGCTTTAGTACACGGTATACCCTCAGAAAAACACTTAAAGTGTAGTACGTAAGTCAGCGACGTCAGAGCTGTTACAGCCGCTCATCAGCGGTGCATCGCAGAGACTTGGCACTTGACTAATTTTGACTGATTAGCTGCAGGTGCTGCTAGCTTTCCAGAGGAGTTTAACTGTCTGTAGGCTGGAAAGCACACTAGCTGCACTACTCCAGCACCTTGAGATAGTGACTTTTATTTATATATATATATATATATATATATAGTTAAAAGAACACAGGCAAAATAAATGTGTGTGAGCAGAACGCATGAGTCGGGATGGTGTATTGCGAGAAATTAGGGCTGAGATGTAAGGAGGGGCAGAAGAGTGTAAAGCTTTAAAAGTGAGGAGGAGAATTGAGTGTGATACTGCTCAAGGATGTCTTCTCTCTACCCCCTTTGTATCTAAAGCCCTCTCCCATCTTAAATCTTTCTCACTGACTGCCCCACACCTCTGGAATGCCCTTCCCCTCAATATCCAACTAGTACCCCCTCTATCCACCTTTCAAGACTCACATTAAAACACACCTGCTTAAAGAAGCACATGAGTAGCTCTGTGGCTGATACTTTACCCCTCATACATAAACCTTGGCCCCTTGCAGATGTACTTACCAGAACGCCCTCTTACTGTCTCTGTACATTCTTCCTACCTACCAATTAGATTGTAAGCTCTTCAGAGCAGGGACTCCTTTTGCTAAATGTTACTTTTATCTCAGAAGCGCTTCTTCCCTTTATGTGTTATTTGTATTATTTGTTATTTATATGATTGTCACGTATATTACTGCTGTGAAGCGCTATGTTCATGAATGGCGCTATATAAAGACCTAGTGCTATATAAATAAAGACATACATACATGTTTTTTAGTGTTCTTTTTTAATAATGTAAGACTAGCAGATACCATCAATGTTTTCTGTGTATGAGTTGCTATGGCAACCCTTACACTGTATAAACTTGGACATTGATTTGAAAGAGAAGCTGCTGCAGCAAGCACTTGGTGAGGAAGTAGATTAAATCTTTACAGATGTACTGGAAAAAGGCATCTGGACATGCAGCGTGTCGGGCTCCAGTGCACCCTTTATCAAGCATTGTGATACAATCACAGCTCATTTAAATATACACACAATATGGAGTCATCACACGTGTTCAGTGACATCATCTAATGGCGTCTCAAACCAGCTACGGAGCGTCCCTCAGGCCAAAAATAAAAAACAAAGTAACAATATACTCCTCATAAAATCCCAACAGCGCCAGCTAGAGGGGAAAAAATATAATTCTATTAATACTTATATATACCCTGAATAGTAATCATTGTTAACCCTATAATTAAAGGGACACAATCATATTGTGTATACGGGGAAAAAAAAGTGCTACAATATATATAGACATTAACAATATTAAAATAGCATATTGTATATTTAAAGATACAGTATCAATACATGTGTTTATTAAATGTGTCAGTATGTCTGAGGAAATATTTCTAACTAAATGTGTCTATTGTACAGTGGGCCAGTAAATTATAAATACACCTCTATCATCATAACTGCAATAATACAATTCCAACAGAATATACCTATATTAAACAAATATATAAATAGATACAAGTCAATCACAATCGGTGATTAAAGCAGATATGATCAGGACACAGAGCTGTGGAACCCTCAATCCAGAAAGCACGGAAGATCCTGATCTTCATTCATGCCAAAGGGCTTCCCAATCTGTGTGCCCACAGATGGACTCCTTCCTTTTAAGAAATTTCTAACGGTCACCCCTCCTTTACAAGGGTCCCACGTCATCCACTATTTGAAAAGTCAGCTGACTAATGTAGCCCTCTTTCTTACGCTCCAGAGTGACTACGGGTACTGTATACACACACACCTGTGGCTCCAGGAGATCTGAGCCTCCGCTAGCTGGGAGCCTGGGGTAACACTATCTTTATTGGCAGCGCCTCCACTTACCCAGGATCCCCATCGTGTAAGATTCCCCTGGGCAAGAACAATGCAACACAAATATGATTGAACTGTTTTACTGTAACGCAAGATTTGCTTATCACTTAACTTATCACTTATCACTTATCTTTGGCAACAACACATAACGCATAGCTATCTTGTACTGTCCTTATAACACTAGTGGCTCGGCCAATCTCCTAAGGAGTAATGTCACTGTCCCATCACCGCGTGCCTCACACCGTGTCCTTGTACTGAATATTTATATAGGCTCAGTCCTTTGGCCACTCCACTTACTGTCCCCAAAGAGTGTTCCCTAAGGCGGGGTCAGCGCCTGTTGACCGGTGTTGGTGCACTTTATTAAATACCTTCCGGTCACTGCAGTGACAACTTCAAAAAGGATCCAGCGCCGTTGGTCTGATGTCACGATGCTCAGCAACCTGGTCCCAGATGACTGCAGCAACCGCAACTCTGCACACTTGTCCCTAGCTGTTATTCAGTAAGGGGGTGATGTCACTATTACTATAGGGCTTCCCTGCAGTCTGCAACCTACGGTGACTCAGGGAATCTCTTAGGGCCCTCAGGGAAGATCTAACCTATGCAGGTGGGTCACGGACCCCCTGTCCTCACACTACCTCCTTCCCTGCTCCTCCGTGCCCTCTGGCTAGCGTGGCCTCTCCCCCACGCTTCCCTTTCCTGCCTCCTGCTAATCCAGCCCTCCCATTGGCTCCCTGGCGTCAGGTGACTTTGCTAGAGCTCCTGGGAATTGTAGTTACCGACAGAGCCTCTCCCCTATTGGCTAGCCGTTCGCGCGCTTGCATCGCGCATGCGCGACCTCTCTGCTCTCCACTATTGCGCAACAACATGGCGGCGCCCTATGCTGTCGGGCCGCCGTGGAACCTTCACCACTACATTTGAAATGGGCTGCAGCAAGGAAACATATACACATCCCTACATTCTCCCCCTCGCAGACTCCAACGGCCCCGCTTGGGACTATAACCATAACATATTTACATATACTGTACACCTTACTCTGTATGCTCTACATGAGGTTATACATTTCACTGAACATGCCAATTACAGATCTCACTTTATGGCGAGCCCACTGCTGAGCCTCATAATGGGGTGCCCCGAATTGATCGTAAGCCATCCTCATTGGAGGTTGACCAGTTCTTTGGCTTCTGCGAAGCTGCTCTTCAGCTACTTCTTCGGGAGAGTAACAAGTGTCATTTGGCACTTCAATCTCTGCCCTTGAGGGGCTCAATAGGTCTACACAGCCTTTTTGAGGCACAAAGCACGGGCTCTGCGGATCTAGTGGCTGGCTCACTGGAGTCAGCGTATATGTTGTTGGACCAAGGGGCTCTTTACCCGTAGCTCCTTCGGGAGATGCCCCCGCGGTCGGAAGCCCCTTTGAGAGAATCCTTCCATAGGATTCTCAGAGGTGGCATTTGTTACAGTCTCTGGGCCATCCTCTGTACTATCAGCTTCTCCATCGAGTGAAACAGTGGGCACTTCCAAGTCGTTATCCCCTACTTGAGGTATAGGGAGGAGATGGTTTCTATGCCATACCTTTACCCAGCCTTCGGAGTCCTTGATGCAATATACCGGGAGGCCAGGCATCTGCGATTCCACTTCATACACTCCATCCCTCCACCTGTCAGCCAGTTTGTGCTTTCCAGGAATGCCCAAGTTACGGAGGAGGACCGCATCCCAGGGGCGGATTTCTTTATGTCGCACCTTGTGATCATAGCGCCTTTTATTACTCGCCTTCTCAGCCAATTTGTAGGCCTGCTGCAAACTGTCTTGTAACCTTTGTACATATCGAAAATACGTCCTATTGGATACCCCATCGGTAGATATCCGTAGTCGCACATCCACTGGCAGCCTAACTTCTCATCCAAACATTAAGAAGTACGGAGTATACCCTGTAGACTCATGTCGAGTACAGTTATAAGCATGCACCAACGTCTCCACGTGCTTACTCCACTTAGTCTTCTGAGAGCCTTTCAGTGTACCCAGCATGTCAAGTAGCGTTCGATTGAAACGCTCGGGCATAGCATCCCCTTCCGGATGGTACGGGGTAGTCCGTGACTTGGTGATGTTCAGCAACTTCAGTAGTTCTCGAATGAGAGTACTCTCGAAGTCCCTGCCCTGATCAGAATGCAATCGGTTCGGCAATCCATAGTGAATAAAGTATTTCTCCCATAGCACTCTAGCCACTGTCACCGCCTTTAGTAGGAAAGGCTTGAGCGTATCTTGGCTAAGCAGCCAATGTGGACCCGACTTACTACAATCTAGGTTCCTACGACTTGGTGCCCCAGCCATTGCCAAACCAATTGCGTCCATAGTCAACTCTATCCTGTCTGCAGGCCATATCCCTAAGACCTGGAAAACTGCCAGAGTTGTCCCAATCTTCAAAAGTGGGGACAAAAACAATGTCTCAAACTACAGGCCAATCTCTCTTCTCCCAATTCTATCCAAAGTCATGGAAAAATGTGTCCACTCCCAACTAAGCGATTTCTATACCAAAACAAATTTCGTCCCAAACACTCCACCATAACTACCCTGCTAAAAGTTTGCAATGAAATCCAGTGTGGAATGGAATGGGGACAACTCACTGGTGCAGTATTCCTAGATTTTGCAAAGGCTTTTGACACAGTTGATCATGCTATCCTGCTTAACAAACTCCAGAGCTCTGGAATAGGGAAGCATGCTTTAAACTGGTTTCAGTCCTACCTATCAGGAAGATCCCAACATGTGTCCATCTCAGGCTCTAACTCCAACCCCCTGGATATCACCTGTGGTGTCCCGCAAGGCTCTGTTCTGGGGCCCCTACTCTTCTCAGTGTTCATTAATGATCTTCCCACAGCTTGTAAGGAAGCCTCAATACACATGTATGCAGATGACACAATCCTATATGCACACAGCCATAGCCTCTCTGACCTTCAACACATACTTCAGTCTGACTTTTTGAGACTCGAAAACTGGATTTCCCAAAAACAACTGTTTTTAAACACTGACAAGACTGTAACAATGGTATTTGGGACCAAGACTAAATTTGTAAAGCTTCCAGTGACTGAGCTAACACCACCTGTCACTAGTTTTAAATACCTGGGCTTATGGTTTGACTCCCACTTAACATTCGGGATGCACATTGATACCCTGACAACCAAGACCTACGCCAAACTAGGGGTACTTTACAGGAACAAATCTTCCCTAAGCCTCCTGGTCAGAAAGTGTATCGCACAGCAGGATGCTGTATGCCAATAATTGATCTATGGAGAGGCATAGTATATGCGTCAGGGCAGTCAACAACCCACCTTAGCAAACTGTGACACCCTCTACAATTCAATTTTGTCGTTTTGTTTCCAATGCAACTACAACACACATCCACTGCGAAATGCTCAAAGAACTAGATTGGTCAACATTAGAATCTAGGCGCAAAGTTCACCTTTCCTGTCTTGCCTTAATTCTTCATGGGCAAGCTACCCAGCTACCGGAGAACCCTCTAAAAAGCCTCCTCACTCCCTACGACAGTGCTAGCACTATCATTCATTCGAGATCTATGGACTCAAAAAGATGTAATTGGTGCCAAGTGTTCTCAGACCAAAAAGATCTGCGACGGTCCTACCTTCTCCTACTCGGCACCCCAAAACCGGACACAAGCCCTACCGAGATGACTACCTATCCCCCCCATGTTAAGTTCTTTCACATCTAAGGCTTTTGTCTCACATTTTAACCTGGTCTGTAACTGTTTCATACGCCCATAATATATATTTTCTTTAACTGTGCACGCAATGTCTTGTATATAATGTATACCCTGTTCATTTATGTAACTGTACTTGTAACCATGTATTATTTGTTTTACTCTGTGCCCAGGACATACTTGAAAACGAGAGGTAACTCTCAATGTATTACTTCCTGCTAAAATATTTTATAAATAAATAAATAAATCTTGTATTGTGGTCTGTGATCACCAGTACGTTTCCAATGCCCCGAGTGTCTGGCTCGATGCACAAGAAATCCATACACACCAAATCCATGGAGCCAGAGCTTTTCAGATGGGCTATGGGAGCCGCCCGAGTGGGGAGTGTCTTTCTCTGGATAAAGCGAGTGCACTGCCGGCAATGCATCTCCACCGATTCTCTCATTTTTGGCCAATAGAATCGGTCACGGAGCAACCCGAACGTTTTGTCAATGCCCAGATGGCCATGATCATCATGTAGTGCCCGGATGACCATGTTTCTTAGAATTTGAGGCAAGAATAATTGTCGCCGGTCGGGATGATTATGGTACGGTATGACCCGGTACAATAGGCAGTTGTCCAGTTCGAATTTTCCGAACTCCTTCATTAATAGGCTCACTAATTCTCTGGGAGCTTGCTTAAGTATAGAAGGATTCTCTTGTTGAAAGGCTTGACAAGATAGTTCCACCACGGGGTCTTGGATCTGATATTGCACCAAGTCCCTCCATGAAGTGATCTTATCCTCCGTGATATTCATTCATTCCGGACTTCAGTATGCTCTAGGGACTGCTCGGGATTGACACCCTAGCGAATCAGCTAGTCTTAACTCTGAAAATGCCACTTGATCGTTGACCACGGCAGCTAGAGAACATAGCGCACGTATGCCAGGCCCCGGAATCTCTTCCCACACTTCCTCATCAGTAGTAGGGTGGAGCCCCGGTCTTCGCGACAGAGCGTCTGCCCCTATGTTGGTGGGCCCTGGTTTGTACTTAAGATTGAACCGATAGTTGGCCAGCGCCACCAACCACCGGTGACCCGTCGCATCTAATTTGACGGACGTATTGATGTAGGTCATTGGATTGTTGTCAGTCCTAACTTCGAACTGTACCCCATACAAGTAATCGTGTAGCTTGTCTACCACAGCCCACTTGAGGGCTAGAAACTCCAACTTGTGGACTGGATAGTTCTGTTCGCTTGGGGTCAAGCATACGCCACCGGTTGGAGCCCAGTAACATGTTTCTGATGCAACACTGCTCCCAAGCCGTTGAAGCTGGCATCCACATGCAGAACGTATTCTCTATCGGGATCGGCATAGGCCAGCACCGGGGCTTGTGTTAGATTGGTCTTCAGTCCCAAGAACGCTTGTTCACATGCCGGGGTCCATTTCTCCCCAAAGGGTGTTTGCACAGTGGTAGCTTTCCTTCCTGGGTCTTCAGGAAATATCTTTAATAGGTTATTCAGTATTTTAGCTTTGCTTGAGTAGCCTTCCACAAATCGACGGTAGTAGCCGCAAAACCCCAGAAAGGAACGTAGTTCTTGGACGTTGTTGGGTCTGGGCCAATTTACCACCGCCTCTATCTTCCCTGGATCAGTTGATATCCCTTCCGCGGATACAATAAGGCCGACATATGTCACAGACGTGCGGCAAAACTTGCATTTGTCCATGGACAGCTTAAGCCCCTCCTGGCGGAGTCGATCCAACACCTTTAACAACCGCTCCTCATGCTCCTCCAGGGTTTTCCAGAACACTATAATGTCGTCCAGGTACACCAAGCATTCTTGCGGGTTCATGTCCCCCAGCGTCTTTTCCATCAACCGCTGAAAGGTTGTGGGTGCTCCACATATCCCTTGCGGCATGCGCGTGAACTGGTAGAACCCTAGCGGTCAGATGAAAGCTGTTCTCTCTTGATCTTCCAAGTCCATGGGTACCTGGTAGTACCCAGACCTCAAATCCAGCACGCTGAACCATTTGCTTCCGGACAAGGCGTTCAGGAGATCTTCGATTCGCGGGAGGGTTTACTGATCGGGTACAGTACGATTGTTCAATGTCCGATAGTCCATACATAGACGTACGGTCCCATTCTTTTTGCGTACTACTACGATAGGCGAGGCATAGGGACTTCGTGATCCTTGAACAATACCGGCTTCCTCTATTTCGGCTAATAGCCTCCTCACCTCTTCCACATCTCGGGGTGCTATGCGGCGGGACCGTTCACAGAACGGCGTTGTGTCATTCAGTCGAATGGTATGGCGGGCACTGCGACTGCACCCCACGTCCATATCACTTATGGAAAACACCTCCCACCGAGTTTCCAGCTTGGTCTGCAATCTCTCCTTCCACTCCTCTGTCAACGGCGAGTCTCCGAAGTCGAATGCCAACTTTGGAGTTACCGTATGAACGGTGGCCACCGGGCATCTACCTTCCTCTCCGGGGTCACCGGGTAGATTCGACCCAGCTTCTGCCGATGATCAATGCGCATGGGGTACAGAGAGAGATTTTTCACGTATACCTGAGTTCTGGACAGAATTCTTCCCGCCCACTTCTTCACCGAAGCTAACACCTCGTAGCCGAGTCTCTGGTCATCAAATGCTGTGCTTTCCAACGAGAATAGTCGATCCTCCGGACGCTTGGCGGGGTAATGACACGTTGCAGCCATCATTTTTCCCCCTCCGGGAGGAATCTCGGTCACCCCGCTCTCTTGATTGTACAGCATCCCATGTTCCTCTTCGGTCGCAATTCTTCCGCAAGCCTCTTGTAACGCTGGGCAAGTGGCGAGAGCCAACAACGGTAGTTCACCCGCTTCCTGCAAATACATGAAAATCACCGCTTGTACAATGTCGGTATTGGTCCCCATGATTATAGGAGCACTGGGATGGTCCTGGGGTTCCGGGCATACTAACGCTTCCACCACCATGGGATGATGCTTGCCTGTGTTCAGCTGCGGAATATCCAGGTGTACCTTTACCACTCCATCAATAGGGTAGTCTTCATGGCTCAGCCCTCTCAACCTCAGGGAGTCGGCGGATAATAACGGCAACCGCTTCAGATGTTGATCGTAGAAAGGCCGATACACTATGGTCACCTGGGACCCAGTGTCCATTAGGGCCGAGGCATAGATACCCTCAATCACCACCTTGACGATGGCGGCCGATCCAATTCGGCTGCTCATCGGGGACTGGGACGCACTTCACTGGCTTGAGGCGTACACAGCACAGACTTGGCCGGTCGGGACGCCGTTCTCCGTTGAAGGGCAGTACGCTGGAATATGTCCCATCTTTACGCAGGTGTAACACTGTAGGTGGCTGTGAGAGGAGCTATCTCAGAAGGTCGGAGACAATCGCCCCGAGGCGGGGCGCTCCCGGACAGCCGTAGGTTTTTCAGGGTCCTTCTTTTCCGGGTTCACATCTCCAACCGTCTCGACTTTAGCTTCTTTGGCAATCGCCCCCGTCTTCTTTCCCGGGGTTAGGTCACGCCCCAACAGCACAGTCTCATGTGCCTGCACTCGATCCATCAGATCATCAAACGTCAGGGCTTGTCTCGGCACTAGACACCCACTGACTCGCACGGACACCGGATGCAGCGGAAGAAGTCCCCTCAGCAATTGTGTGGTGCGTAGTCCGTCGGCATCCACCTTTTGCACCAACTTCCTTCTCACCAGGGTCCACAGATCCAAGTGCAGACGCCTAAGGAAGTCCGACACCATCTCTCCCTCCTTCTAAGCCAGAGCGTGGAACTTGGCCCTGAGGGCAAACGCATCCACTGGAATCCCATAGGCTTTGGTAAGGGCATAAATGATGCCAGCCGTTTCAGCATCCGGGTGGTCGTCTCGGTAGCAGTGCACTATGTGGGAAGCTGGGGGTCGCAGGCATTCGATTATACGCTGCCTCCGGACGGCATCCGTGCAGGACCATTCAGGAAGTACCTGTTCAGTATGATCCAACCACTCTTCAAAGCCGACTTCTCCCAGAGGAGTTGGTTTGTCGCCAGAGAACGCCTTAAGCTTCCAGTATTGATGGGACTGTGTGGATTGGTGTATGGCTTCTGCTAGCACAGGAAGGGACACATTATCAGACAGACTATTCCCAGCAGGGGCATAGGCATCCAGTCTAGACATACTGCTTCAACTTAGCGCCGGCCTAAGGGTGGAGGGGGTGAACGAAGCGCCTAAACCCATTGCAGCGGGCCAGCGGGGTGTCAAGCTGCTCTCAGGGGTAAGGAAAGGATTGGTCGTGACTGTGCTTGACGGACCAGGGTAATCCTTCTGTGGCATGGAGGCAGCCAGGGGTTCGGCGTCATCCACCTGTACTAGCGGGCAATGAATGCCTGGAGCTTCGGGCAGGATTAATATTGAGGGAATGGCTTCAGGGCATATATCCCGGTCTGTAACGAATAATATTTTACGCCAGTTATGCTCCCCATCATAATAATGGTCTTTCACTCGAGCAGTGTCCAGGAACGGGAGTTTCCTTATTTGATCAGTCACCGTGCCCAGGGAGATGGCGACGGGGACGTGTCCAATGGCAATGGCACCTCGGGCTGTGAGGGGACAAACATGGCGGAAACAAAAATAGCGCACAGTTGAGAAAAAAATAGGGCACCCCAGATCTGAGCTCTCAGCATTCTTACGCTCTAGATCTGAGCCTCTGCTAGCTGGGAGCCTGGGGTAACACTATCTTTATTGGCAGCGCCTCCACTTACCCAGGATTCCCATCGTGTAAGATTCCCCTGGGCAAGAACAATGCAACACAAATATGAACTGTTTTACTGTAACGCAAGATTTTCTTATCACTTAACTTATCACTTATCTTTGGCAACAACACATAACGCATAGCTAACTTGTACTGTCCTTGTAACACTAGTGGCTCGGCCACTCTCCTAAGAAGTAATGTCACTGTCCCATCACCACGTGCCCCACACCGTGTCCTTGTACTGAATATTTATATAGGCTCAGTCCTTTGGCCACTCCACTTAGTGTCCCCAAAGAGTGTTCCCTAAGGCGGGATCAGCGCCTGTTGACCGGTGTTGGTGCACTTTATTAAATACCTTACGGTCACTGCGGTGACCGGTGACAACTTCAAAAAGGATCCGCCGATCCAGCGCCGTTGGTCTGATGTCACGATGCTCAGCAACCTGGTCCCAGATGACTGCAGCAACCGCAACTCTGCACACTTGTCCCTAGCTGTTATTCAGTAAGGGGGTGATGTCACTATTACTATAGGGCTTCCCTGCAGTCTGCAACCTACGGTGACTCAGGGAATCTCTTAGGGCCCTCAGGGAAGATCTAACCTATGCAGGTGGGTCACGGACCCCCTGCCCTCACACTACCTCCTTCCCTGCTCCTCCGGTGCCCTCTGGCTAGCGTGGCCTCTCCCCCACGCTTCCCTTTCCTGCCTCCTGCTAATCCAGCCCTCCCATTGGCTCCCTGGCGTCAGGTGACTTTGCTAGAGCTCCTGGGAATTGTAGTTACCGACGGAGCCTCTCCCCTATTGGCTAGCCGTTCGTGCGCTTGCATCGCGCATGCGCGACCTCTCTCTGCTCTCCACTATTGCGCAACAACATGGCGGCGCCCTATGCTGTCGGGCCGCCGCGGAACCTTCACCACTACATTTGAAATGGGCTGCAGCAAGGAAACATATACACATCCCTACACTAAGATTATGATCATAGCTTCAAAATAACTTGTTCCCGGAGAATCTTTAAATGCTTCAGTATCTCTGGGCTTTTCCAGAATTGCTTATTTATATTCCCTTATTCGTTCCTTAACCGGCCGTGTGGTCTCCCCAACATCTCATCCAGCGTGGGCAATCTCCAATACCTTTCCTGGGGTGATGTAATACGTTGCCCTTAATCACTGAATTCTCAATGCACACAGCAAAGTTAAGGGTTAGTACCATTTTTTCCTTCACTAAGTAAATGTCTACGTGTTGGTATTGGTCTAACTTCTTTCACCAGTTGGTCACAGATATTTTTTGGAATATCTATATGCAAATAAAGGGGGATTATGAATATCTAGAGCAGTTGCAATTTACTCCCTAGTATACACCAGTGTTTTAATATAATATTTTTAATGGCTCCTGACCTTTTGCTTTATGTTGAAAAGAAGGTAACAGAAAAATCCTCTCTCTTTTTTCTTTTTGATATATTAATGGATATTTTAATGGATAGTGTGGGGGGGGGGAGGGGGGAGAGAGAGTGTGGGGGAGAGAGAGTGTGGGGGAGAGAGAGAGCGTGTGGGAGAGAGAGAGAGAGAGAGAGAGCGCGTGTGGGAGAGAGCGCGTGTGGGAGAGAGAGAGAGAGTGTGGGAGAGAGAGAGAGAGTGTGGGAGAGAGAGAGTGTTGGGGAGAGAGTGGGGGTGAGATACAGAGGGGGGGACATAGAGGGGAGAGAGGGTGGGTGACACACAGAGAGAGAGAGAGGGTGACTGACTGACTGGGTGGGTAGGTGACTTACTGCGTGGGTGGGTAGGTGACTGACTGGGTGGGTAGGTGACTGACAGACTGGGTGGGTAGGTGACTGACTGGGTGGGTAGGTAGGTGACTGGGTGGGTGGGTAGGTAGGTGACTGGGTGGCTGGGTAGGTGATGGACTGGGTGGGTGGGTAGGTGACTAACTGGGTGGGTAGGTGACTGACTACTTGTGGTCTCTCTTTCTCCCCCCCTACACAGACACGCACACACTCTACACACACACACACACACACACACACACACACACAACAACACACCCCTCACACACTTCCCACCTACCCACATCCCCCTACAAAACACACCCACATCACACTCTCTCTCTACCCCCCCTCCACACAACCGCGGATCTCCTCTCCCCCCCCTAACACACACATCACATCTCGTCTCTCCCCCTCCACACACACACCCACTCTCTCTCCCCCCTACACACACTCTCTCTCTCCCCCCCTACACACACACACTCATCTCTCTCCCCACTACACACACTCTCTCTCTCCCCCCCTACACACACACACCACCCACACCACACGCTCTCTCCCCCCACCAAACACACTCGCCTCCTCTTCATCCCCCCCCTACACACACTCTCTCCCCTCTCTCTCTCTCTCCCCCCCTACACACACACACTCTCTTCTCCCCCCTACAGACACACACACACACTCTCTCTCTCTCCCCCCCCCTGCACACACTCTCCCCCTACCCACACACACACACACTCTCTCTCTCCCCCCCTACACACACACACACTCTCTCCCCCCCCCACACACACACACACCCTCCCCGAGTGGTGCTTTAAATGTTGGTGGGCTGATGACATCCCTCACCCCGTTTCTCCGGAGCAGATCTCTTCGGCTGATGCCTCTCCTCGGGGTTCCCCTGGGCCGATGTCAGCTCCGGAGGATCTGTCGGCAGGAACACAGGCACCTCACCCTCCGTCACGGAGCAGTGTCGGCCATCTTGCTCCCGACTCTTCCTGCGGCTGTTGGTCGCGTTTGTGGGGGGAACGGGGGAGGGGGAAGCCCCCTCCACACACAGTGGAGTAAGGGGGGAAGCGCCAAGACTCGGCTCTCCAACCTCCCCACCCCGTGCAAGCATGGGAGCGTGGCAAGCATGGGAGCGGGGCAAGGAGCGGGCAAGCATGGGAGCGGGAACCACCACCACCCCACCCACGTGCACAGACGCGACCGCACAATACAACCCCCCCCCTCCATCTCCCGCATCCCAGGTGGCGGACACCCCAGGGCAGCAAGCGGGGATCGGGGCAGGGGGGAGGGAGGGAGGAGATCAGGGACAGGAGGGGGAGGAGATCGGGGGAAGGGGCTATCCTAGCACTGCCTGACGGCCCTCTTCCCCGCGTTAACCCAATCAGGGAGGGGGATTATTTATTTATTTTAAAAAAAATTAAAAAATTGGCGCGAGCAGGGGAATTCATAGAGCCGCAGCAACGGCTCGCCAGCTGCCTAAATCCACTCGCCACGGGCGTGTGGTTATCATTAATTGTCGAACACTATATATATATATATATCATACTTATTAGCACAGCAGTAAATAAATAGGGTGTAATCTTACAGATATTCAGCACTCTTTATTTTCTAATTAAGAATCCATGTGATGCACATTTAAACACACAGGTGCCTACCCCATTACTTCCATGAGAAGGAGGTTTTCAGGTTGGGCGATAGTGGGAGGTTTAACACTAAGCCAGTTTATCATCAAAGGTTTTTTTTTTTTTGCCATAGGCAGCATCAAATCTAATAAACTATTCTTAGATTGTAATGTTTGAACAAATAGCTGTATCTCCCAATAAAATTAGTACATAGTGGCAAGATAAAGACACGTCCAAGATTCTACACATGTATCCCACTACTTTACCCCCAAAAAACTTTTTCTTCCGGCCATGCCATATTCAGTGAGCAAAGTCTGCCTTTAAATCGTTTACATTATGGATAACAGCCAGTCGCGTTTGATTGGGGCTTACTATAGACTTACTATAGACTTACTATAGACCGTTGGGGGAGATAAAGGCCCTATGAAAACTTGAAATGTAATTCTCCCAGATCTGTCAGAAGAGTGTATTTCTTGACATTGTTATAACCTTTTAAACATTAAACATGCCCTCACTGTTTTCAGTATCTGGAAAATCCTCCATCCCGCTGTTTAACAAAGCTTTTGAACTGGCTTTTTCTCTTTCTTGTTTAAATAGGTTTTGTTACTAAAGGATGTGGAGAATCCATTCTTCACTGAACCCCTTGAGATATTGTCTGGATTAGATTCCTGGAAGAGATTAGGAGTTAAAGATAGAAATATGTGCGATTATAACACCTGCATTGCAAGGACATGAAAAGATGCTTCTTCGACAGTGCGAATTTCTCCTTAACATCACCAGTAGAGATACACAAATCAGCAAAATCAAATATGGAAACCAAGCCAGATTTCTCCCACATGGTATATGCATGGTGCTGCATCTCCAGCCGGGACTTCTGGGTTGACTCTGAAAGTCAGACATAACGAGTGACTGGGACTTCTTTTTTAATCTTCTCGTAAGCATCTTCCCAGCCCTTCGAGAATACAACAATACAATAATATTATTTTTATATTATCAGATAGGGATGCCAGAGAGGAATGTGGAAAGTAGGTGAAGGAAGTAGGCTGTATCCTGGCCAACTCAATACTTATTTGAACATTGAGATATTGAGCAACCAGTCTCTTGCATAACAAGCCAGATTGAAGTCTCCCACATTCGGGAAGTTGGTCCTTCTCATATTCTGATCTTCCCAGAGTTTATCAGTTTTGAATTCCATGCTTTTTTCTCCAACCAAAATGTGTCCATATCTTATTGATCAGAGAGATTTCCCTGTGCAATATTAATAGAGGAAGCATCTGTAGTGGGCAGATTAAATTCCAATCTTTTCTATAATAGGTTTACAACTTAACACTTTGATTGTAAGCTCTTCGGGGCAGGGTGTGATGTGTGAATAGCTCCAGTTAGCTTTAACTCAGCCCTCTTTTCAAAGCACACCAAGTCCTGCTACTGTATGTTTTCTTCGCTTTATTAGAAAAGCAGCCGTAAATACAGGCACTTGTGGATGTAATGTTGTGTTGGGAGAGTGCTTCTCTGTGGATGCTTTGTAGTTAAGGGCAGGTAAAAAGGAGATGGCCTTGCCACGAGGAGTGTAACATGGAAGGGTACTCACTCAGCCAGAGACAGAAATCAAAGGAAGTGTAGGGGAATCTGGGTAACAGGAATAGTCTAGGGACAGACCAACTGTCAGCAAGACAGGGGGGAGGGCAGAATAGCACATTCTGATAAAGATCTCAGAGGTTGCTATAGCAACTCACAGACTTCATGCACAGAGGTAGGAATGGCAACATTGTATAAATCACACAGCCAGTGTGTGTGTGTGTGTGTGTGTGTGTGTGTGTGTGTGTGTGTGTGTGTGTGTGTGTGTGTGTGTGTGTGTTTAGAGCAAATATACATGCAGCTGAAATCAGGAACTGACAGGCAGAAGCTGCAAAAAGAGAGGGGTTGAACAGAAATATAGATCTTGTTCCAGGACATTATTGGTGCTATTTTATTGGAGTATACAGTATATATGCCTCTTCGCTCTCCTGCTTCTATCCTCGTGTCTTCTCTGCCCCTTCTGTTCTGTCCAACACACTTCTTTTGTCTCTGTATAGAGGCCTCTTGTATCTGTCCCTTAAGCTTCTTCTGTTCTCTCTATCAATACCCCCTGTATCTGTCCCCAAGCTCTGTCTGTCCTATCAATGCCCCCTGTATCTGTCCCCAAGCTCTGTTTGTCCTATCAATGCCCCTGTATCTGTCTATCTAACTTAGCTGGAGTGGCTACGGAACCACATACAGAGGTATCTCTGGAAGCAGGAGGTTGTCACGCTGCGCTCACCACAAACAGGACTGGACTGCGGGGCTGAGGTGGGGATGTATATAACCACCGCCCTACAACCACGGGTCCGGAGTGCGTAGTCAGAGTCCTGAAGCCGGGTCAGGGTTGGAGAGTTCGGGTATGTCATGGTACTTGCCGTGGTCCGGGGTTGGAGAGAGAAGAATGGTCGATATCCATAAGCCGTGGTCAGGAAGAGGAGAGAGCAGGAATCCAAAGACAAGCCGAAGTTCAGGATTAGAGAAGAGA
Organism: Ascaphus truei; assembly: GCA_036426205.1. Classification (NCBI taxonomy): domain Eukaryota; kingdom Metazoa; phylum Chordata; class Amphibia; order Anura; family Ascaphidae; genus Ascaphus; species Ascaphus truei. Next base: position 106,409 of record WSYH01000451.1, read on the forward strand.
TGGGTCCGTGTACAAGCAAGGGTTCAGAAAAAGCACTGGAACAGACAGACTTCAAGCAGCGAGCACAGCACATTAACCTTAGTTTATGCTCAGCAAAGTGCAAGGGAAACAGGAAGGCATTTAAAGGGGAAAGCACCAATCAGGAGGGGTAGACAGAACGGCCTCACTGGATAGCAGGAGACTGATAGGAGGAGCCCGGATTGGACTCAGGTGAGAGGCAGCCGATGATTCTCCTCTGATTGGTTATCGCGCGGTGTGTGCATAGGTGGTGCGCAGCGCGGAGCGGGCACATCATTGACGGACGTGGGTGTAGCCCGTGGAGGCGCTCCTCTGCGCGCATGGAGGCCGAGTTGCGCGTGCACCGCTGACATCATCGCATGATGCGTCCATGGGGCGGGGCCTAGCGGCAATCCTCACAGAGGTACCTAGAGCTGAAATTAATTTGGTTCAGCTCCAAAAGACCCCTGTTTCAAGAGAAAAAAGTGCACGCTCCATATGTATAATCTATAAGACAATTTAATCAACTGAACAAATCTAAAAACAACACACTCACAAACGCCAGGATATAGTAAGCAAGCTATACTCATGCTCTGTCACTGCAGCAGGTAAGGTAGTGGTCTCCCGCTGCACACGAGACGCCGACCACCTCCAAATGGGGTCCTCCGGCAACAAACAGGTCGTATTGAGTTCGCCTTGGCTCTGCGTCTCCCCAAGTCGTCTAGCGTGAGGATGTGAACATGCGTGCTTGCAACAACGTCCCTCGTCCTCACGCTAGACGAGTTGGAGAGACACAGAGCCAAAGGGAACTCAATACAAGCTGTTTGTTGCCAGAGGACCCCATTTGGAGTTGGTGTCACACACTGGTTCCCGGATCTGCGGTTGGTGTCTTGGTGTGCAGCGGGAGACCACCACCTTACCTGCTGCAGTGACGGAGCATGAGTATAGCGCATAACATGCTTACTATCTCCTGGCGTTTGTGAGTGCGATGTTTGTAGATTTGCTCAGTTGATTAAATTGTCTCATAGATTTTACACACAGAGCGTGCGCTTTGTTCTCTTATTTTTGTAGATATCGTAATAGGAAGTGATTATTCCTTGAAACAAGCTGCCTGGATCTCCTGAGGACATTTTGAGCGGTTCTGTTACTGTTTTTATATCATCTGGACTTTTTATTGGTACACAGTGTCACGGGAGTCCAGGACTAATATCGCCAGACAGAAACACAAGAGGGTTTCAAAGTAATTTATTGGAAAAGAATATTCACAACTGACAAATAAACAGACAACACACATACTTGAAACTGGGGATACCCTACAGGCCTAGTTGTAGGGACCTCCTTTCAGGGATTTCCCCTGTTATTCTTCCTGCACTGTGCCTATAGGGACTGTTTTTCATCTGCAGCTGGAAATCCCCACCAGAATTGGCGCTTGAGCTAGCTAGGGGGTGTCCCTCTCCCACCTTTTTATACCCTTGGCCCACAACTTTGAAACATTCAGAGCCAGGTGCTGTGTACGTGCCCAGCCCCTGATTGGTGGGTAGAAATTCAGCAGTTACATAAACTGTTACAGGAGAAGGTCACAGACAACTTCTGCAACATTTCTCCTGAAACACATTAACCCTGATCCCTCAAGTGCTGGGCCCAGGTTTGCAATACAGAAATATATACATGTAAACCTAATATAATACAACTGTATTACTGACAGGTAGGGGTTATGGTAGGCTTAAACAGCAGCTATTGTTACCCCTACCGTCATTCTTAGTAGCAACATAAATTCACTAGCGTGTGTGCGCGCGCGTTTAGGGAAAAGAAGTGTAGGAACACTAAGAAGAAATAATTTCTAAATTAAAATAAATACCCAAACCAACAAACTACTTATAGATTTACAGATTTCAGACCCTCCCAATAGTGATGCTGTAACTAGGGTGAATTAACATGTATCCTATTTCAATGTGCTACAATCACCAGAATAATTAGAATAATGTGGTGGGTATATATATTATATAAATATATTATATATATAATATATATATACCATAATACTGAGTTGAGTTAGGTGAGTAAAAAAGTGACAAAAAACCCCTCACAGGAAAGCAAATATGCAAATATCAGTTGTATTTGCATATATATATATATGCAAATACAACTGTCATTTGCATATTTGCTTTCCTGTGGAGGGTTTTTGTCACTTTTTTTACTCACCATAACTCAACTCAGTATTTATGGAGTAAAAGATATAAAGAACACACTCACAAACATAACGGAATAAAGAGCAGTTATGAGTACAACGCAATCACCGGCCAGACGCAGGAACCAGGTATCGGGTGACTTCAGTGAAGTTATCCGGTGTGGGTGAATTGCAGCAGCCTCAATGGTAACCTCCGTGTACCGGGGAACATGAGGGACGCCGCCTTCCTCCAAATCCAGCGTCACAGCAGTGAGTTCTCAGCTCCAAATCACGCGAGAACTCGATGACGCCACAGGATACAAGCGATAGCAGTCCCCACAGATGCAGCAAGTGGCCGGCTGGGATCAGTGTATTCCAAATAATAATAAAGAGTCCCGTATATAGAATAGTGAGTGATAATAGCTAAAACTGGACAATATCACGTCCACATGACACTCCCTACGCGTTTCATCAAGTGATTTGAGGATACATAGAGGGAAATACACATTTGGATGTTGCAGCAAGGTAAAACCACACTTCTGAACCACAGTCCAGTTAACCCCTTGCCGCCCTGGTGAGGTCAGGGGATGGCCATATGGGGTGCAACCCCTTTAATACCGGGCCAATCCCCCTCTCCCTCTACACTGAAACACACACTGACATACACACACACACACACACACTGATACACACACACGCACACTGATACTCTGATATACACACACAGACACACTGATACACACACACACAGATACACACACACTGATACACACACTGATACACACACACAGATACACACACACACACAGATACACACACACACACTGATACACACACACTGATACACACACACACACTGATACAAACACACACACACACACACTGATACACACACAGATACACACACACACACACTGACACACACACACTGATACACACACAAAGTGGAGTACAGACAGAGTCAGCCACGAGCAGGCGGCTCTCCGCCTCCCCCTGCACCCACCCCCGCGCCCATCTCCCACACCAAGGGGGGGGGGGGATGGGAGCGCCGGGACACAAAGGTACAAACTGCCGCCCCCTCCCTCCCCCGGCGGGCAGCCTATCACCCCGGGCGGGCAGCCTGAGTTCCCGGGGCAGAATGGGGGGACACCGCGCAGCAACCACTGCCCGCCCCCGCGCCCAACTCCCGCACCAAGGGAACGGGGGGGGGGAAGGGAGCGCCAGGACAGGAGGCAAAGGAACAAAAACCCATCTATCACCCCGGCCCGGGCGGGCAGAGGGGGGGGAGACACCGCGCAGCCGACAGAGGAGCCAGGAGCGGGAAGAGACACACATACCACGTGTGCTGTGCAGAAGGAAGCGGAAGCCCCGCCCCCGGCACCATCTGACCTGCAGGCAATCCCCTGCGGCCCGTCCGGCATTCTAAGTCCGCCCCCCGGCATCCATTCATTCATTCAACATAGAAAAAAAACAACTTACCTGCTCTCGCACGGCATCCTCCTCACCGCCGCTTCGCCGCATACCGGGACCAGGGCCAAAACCCGGGACGGACAGGGAACCGGGACAGGACACAAAAAAACGGGACTGTCCCGGCAAAATCGGGACAAATGGTCACCCTATGTATTGGGTTGGTGGGTTTTTTGTAAGCATTTGGGGGGTGGGGGGGGGGGGGGTTTGCATGTATTTGGTGGTGGGGAAGATTTTCGCAATGGTGTTGGAAGTTTTTTAGGTATATATTCTTTTGGTGGGAATTGTGTGAGGGGGTGGGGGTGGGGAATGACTGAGCATGGGGTGATTGACGGAGAGAGGGGGTGAGTGAAGAAAAGAGGGAGTAAGAGTGAGATGCAGGGGAGAGAAATACATGTGAGGTGGGAGACAGAAAGGAGAGAAATACATGGGAAGAGAGGGGGGGGAGAGAGGGGGCTCGTGAGGTGTGAAATGGGGAGTGCTATACACATAGTCATGATTCTGTTATCTCACTCCTCATGAGTCTGGCTGGTACCGGGCATTCTGGGAAATGTAGTCTTTGTGCTGCAGTAATGCAGTAATGTGGCAGGCAGAGCGGTGCTGGTATGGACTACATTTCCCAGCTGTGCAATGTAAATGAGGCTTTACACTGTAGCCGGTTTAGTAGTGTAGCTGGGTGCTGAAGGAGCTGTGCAATGTGCTGCAGCCTGTGCATGCTCCCTGTGCAGCCAGACTTCCGTTGTCTGCTCTGGGAGCTCCTCCCTTCCTCCTCCTGAGGGATCAGGCTGCTGCCTCACTCTCAGATCCTCCAAGTCTCAATGAGATCTCCAAAGTGATCCACTGCAATGGAAGAGAGGGGGAGGCTGGCACCCTCACTGCCTGCACTGCTGAGCACAGGGGGGCTGCATCCGGTTATACCCAGGGGGACACACAGGGAAATGGCTGCTGGATCTCCTGCTCAGGTACAGAAGTCTTTGTATTATTATTATTATTACTACCCAGCAGGGTGTCTCAGTATGAAGCTCCCTATTCTAATTCCTGCAGGGTCACAGCTCAGGGCAGAGGTGCTGCCTGTAGCAGGAGGTCAGGATTTGTCCTTCTGTGCCACATAATGTCTGTCTCTCTGTCACACAATCTCTCTCTCCTTCTGTCACATAATGTCTCTATGCGTCTCTCCATGTGACACAATCTCTCTCTTTCCTTCTGTCACATAATGTCTCTCTTTGTCGCACAATCTGTCTGTATCCTTCCGTGTCACACGATATCTCTGTCTCTCTCTCTCTCTGACATGATATCTCTGTATCTCTCTGTCCTTCTGTGACATAATATCTCTCTTTCTCTGATCTTCTGTCTCACACAATGTCTCTCTCCTGTGTCACATTACGTCTCCCTCTTCCCTCTCTCCCCTTCTGTCACACAGTGTCTCTCTCTCTCTCCCCTTCTGTCACACAATGTCTCTCTCTCCCCTTCTGTCACACAATGTCTCTCTCTCCCCTTCTGTCACACAATGTCTCTCTCTCCCCTTCTGTCACACAATCTCTCTCTCTCTCTCTCTCTCTCTCTCTCTCTCTCTCTCTCCTCCAAGTCTCAATGAGATCTCCAAAGTGATCCACTGCAAGGGAAGGGAGGGGGAGGCTGGCACCCTCACTGCCTGCACTGCTGAGCACAGGGGGTCTGCAACCTGTTATACCCAGGGAGGGACACAGGGAAATGGCTGCTGGATTTCCTGCTCAGGTACAGAAGTCTTTGTATTATTATTATTACACAGCAGGGTGTCTCAGTATGAAGCCCCCTATTCTAATTCCTGCAGGGTCACAGCTCAGGGTAGAGGTGCTGCAGTTGCAGGGGTCTTGGGGGAGGGGCGGCGGCCCTCACCCACGCTTGTTCTTGTGTGTCACAATGTCTGTCTCTCCCGGTCACACAATCTCTCTCTTTCCTTCAGTGTCACATAATGTCTCTCTCTTTCCTTCAGTGTCACATAATGTCTCTCTCGTTCCTTCTGTGTCACATGATGTCTCTCTCGTTCCTTCTGTGTCACATGATGTCTCTCTCGTTCCTTCTGTGTCACATGATGTCTCTCTCGTTCCTTCTGTGTCACATGATGTCTCTCTCTGTCCTTCTGAGTCACATAATGTCTCTCCCTGTCCTTCTGCGTCACGTAGGCCTCGTCCAGGGTGGCGCTGAGCGGGCGGGCGCGCTCACGCTGGACACATTGCGACAATGCACGTGGCCTGCGTGAGCGGACGGCACGCCTGCTCGGCGCTCAGCCGCTTGCCGAGCAAGCAAAATTGATTTTGCTAAGGCGGGCAACTCCTGGTCAGCTAGGTGCGCGCGCGTCGGGGCGCGGCCACGGCGCTTCCAACGATACAGCTTTCCCCACGTGACAACGCTTGCGTGCAGCAAAATCAATTTGTTCCTTTGCTCGGCAAGCACTGACGCGCATACCACGTACACTTGTGCGGTTCAACGTAATGTGCAGTGAGGTGTATCCTCTGTGAGCGTGCCCCCCGCAGGGATCAGCGCCACCACTTGGACGAGGACCTAAAGGACTCAGAGACAGAGAAGAGACACTATTGACACAAGAAACGTTAGAGACAATCCTGTTGAACCAAGGAATGAGTTACTTGACACAAAGACGGAACGACATATGTGACACAGAAGGAACGAGAGACATCATGTGACACAGAAGGAACGAGAGAACTTAGTGACACGACGGAAAGAGAGCGATGTGTGACGACAGAGACAGAACATTATGTGTCAAACACAGACAAGCGTGGGTGAGCGCCGCCCGCCCCCAAACCCCCTGCAACTCTGCAGCACCTCTCCCTGAGCTGTGGACCCTGCAGGAATAGAATAGGGGGCTTCATACTGAGACACCCTGCTGGGTAAATATATAATAATAAAAGACTTCTGTACCTGAGCAGAGATCCAGCACTTTTCCCTGTGTCCCTCCCTGGGTATAACGGATGCAGGCCCCCTGTGCTCAGCAGTGCAGGCAGTGAGGGTGCCAGCCTCCCCCCTCTCTCCTTTGCAGTGAGCACTTTGGAGATCTCATTGAGACTTGGAGATCTGAGAGTGAGGCCAGCAGCCTGACCCTCAGGAGGAGGAAGGGGGAGCTCCCAGAGCAGACAAGGAAGTCTGGCTGCACAGGGAGCATGCACGGAGGCTGCAGACACATTCACAGCTCCTTCAGCACCCATCTACACTGCTAAACTGGCTACAGTGTTAAAGCCTCATTTACATTGCCAGCTGGGAAATAGTATCCTACACACCGCTCTGCCTGCACCATTAATGCATTACTGCAGCACAAAGACTAATTTCCCAGAATGCCCGGTACCAGCCAACCATGAGAGTGAGATAACAGAATCATGACTATGTATAGCCATCCCCATTTCACACCTCACGACCCCCTCTCTCCCCCCCCCTCTTCCCATGATTCTCTCCTTTCGTCTCACCCCCTCTCACTCTCCCACTCGCATGTATTTCTTCCCTCGCTATCTCACTCTTACTCCCCTCTTGTCCGCACTCTATCTCTCCCAGCTCTGTTTACGTCTCTCACCCCCTTTCCATCAATTACCCCATGCTCACTCATCCCTCCCCTCACACAATTCCCTCCCCCCTGCCCCCCACACAATTCCCCAAAAGGATATATACCAAAAAACTCCCCCCCACCAATGCGAAAATCTTGACCACCTCCAAATAACATGCACCCCACCCAAGCTTACAAAAACCCCACCAACCCAAATACATATAACAAACAAGCATAGACCAGAACCCCCCCCGACTACACAGACCAAACACACAATAAAAAAAAAAACCCTCCCAAACTACAGTAAAACCAAGATAAAATACCACCCAAGCCCCCAGTAACAATATAAAAATACCCCAACCCAATAGATACCCCCAAGCCCCCAATAAAGCAGAAATTTTAATCCCAATAATATAAATCCCCCAAGCTCAGCTACATATAAAAACAACCCCCCAGCCTCCAATACCATATAAAAATACCCCCAAGCCCCACCCCCCCCAATCATATAAAAAAGACCCCACTCCCCCCAATACATATAACCCCCCTCTTCCATTTTACCAAGATGGGTTACTAGTGCTGCATATACCTGTATGGCTCACAGAGATCTGAGCCTCCGCCACTGGGAAGCCTGGGCAATGAATATTATTGGCAGCGCGCCTCACCTGCCCAGTATCCCAATACTATGAGATAACCCCAGCACGAAACAGTAACAACAGTCTTAGATTAAACTTGATAACCTTTACACGGTTGTCACACAGAATACACATGAATATAATCAGCATGTTAACAAAACCCTTCCTCCGTATAAGCGTTGACTCACCACCGTGTTATTCCCACACCGTGTCCAATGTACCGACCCAGTCCCTTGGTCACTTACACCCTTGAGTGTCCCCAAATAACCACCTAAGGTGTTGACCAGCGCCTGTAAGGTAGCCAGTATGTTGGTGTGCACTATGAATACCTGCCAGCGCTCCAGCCCCGACAACGCTGCTACTTTAAAAAGGATCCGCAGATCCACGGGGGTCCTCAGCAGATCCTGAACTCCACAGAAGAGGTGGCCGTGATGGCAGTCCAATAGTCTGGTCCCAGACTAGGTTATCAGGATATTCAGCACCAGCTGTGTCCCTGACTATCACTGAGTACTAAAGGAAATGTCCCTACTGAGGGCTTCCCTAAAGCAACCACAAGCTGGTGATGACTCAGGGCCTTATCTGGGGCATAGGGTATACTGCACTAATGCAAGAGGGTCACTGACCCCTGCACGCACTGCCCTCCTCCCTCTCTAGCTCCAGGATCAATCTGCCTCTGCTTCCCCGCGCGCAAAATGTATCCACTCTGCTGCCGAATCCTTCCTCCTATTGGCCCTGCTTGGTCACGTGTGCGCTGGCCCCTGTGCCTGCTGGGGGCTGTAGTCCCGCTGGCTCTGTCCCTATCTACGCACACCGCCGATCGCCTAGCCGAACTCGCGCATGCGCCTCAGTTATGGTCGCCGCGAGTGCTCCTGCGCTCAGCGCAATCTCCTAAGATTGCGGCGCCTCGCTCGAGTCCACCCCAATACATATAAAAGACCCAGACTCCCCATACATATAAAAAAAAAACACTCCCCCCAATACATATAAAAAGACCACACCCACCACCCCCCCCAATATATATATATATATATATAAAAAGACCCCCACTCCCGCAATACATATAAAAGACCCACTCCCTCCAATACATATAAAAAAGAGTAGCATACCTTGGGGATGGTTCGGGACCGGTTGGCTACGGGGTCCGGTAGCCTGTGGGGTTTCTTGAGGAGCGTCTCTGGGGGGGGCCACTGGGGTGACGGATCCTAGTAGGGCCTGGGACGAAGGGGTGGGAAGGATGCCGGACGGTAGGAATTGGGAGGGGAGAAGTCGTAGTAGCATGCCGGAGGGGTCTGAAACGGTGGAGGGCTGAGGATGTGGGGGTGAGAGGGGGACTGAGAACGTGTCTGGGAGAGCGTAGATGAAGCGCAACACGGGCCCTCCTAGCAGGAGATCTGAGGCCGAGGGGATGTTCGGTCTAGGGGTCCTGTGGCAGGTGGAGTGGGACCGGCAGATAATGGGGCTGGAGGGGAGACTGAGGAGCATGACTGGGGAGGAGCGTGGGTAAAAGGCACCAGACGCAGGAGTCAGGCCGAGGGGATGCCGGTTAGGGTGCGTGTGGCGTTGGGGCGAAGGAGGGCTGAGGAGCTTCACTGGGCGAGAGTCGTGGGTGAAGACCTCACCCGGGCTCCTACTGAGCAGGTGGGAGAGAGCTGAGGGGATTGACTCGGTAGGGGCCCTGGGCACGTGGAGGGTCTGGCGATAATGGGGGGAGGGGACTGAGGAGCATGACTGGGAGAGCGCGGTAAAGGCACGAACGCCAGAGTTGAGGACCGAGGGATGCCGGTTAGGGGCTGGGGATCGTTGGGGGGGGAGGGGGCTAAGGACTTCACTGGGAGAGCGTGGTGAAGACCCCCCGCTCCTACTGCAGGGGGAGATGAGGCTGAGGGGGTTATGCTAGAAGGGGCCTGGGGATGGTGGGGAGGGGCCTGAGGATGGTGGATAGGCTGAGGCGGCAGTGTGGGAGAACACATGTTAGGCCCGCCCGGTCCCTTAACAGCAGGGAGAGCCGAGGGGATGACAGTGGGGGGGGCCTTGGGATGGGAGGGGTGAGGAGTGTGGGGCTGTGGACTCGGGGGAAGAGTGTGGGTTTAAGCCCGGCACCCGGCCCTACTGCAGGGGGAGCAAAAATGACGCCCATTTTTTTCAGACGGTTTTTTGACACGGGCCCGGCAGCGGGCCATCCGGACGGCCGGGCCCCCTAGTCACCGGGCCAGGGACGCAACCCTGGCAGAACCCCCTGTTGGTAGCCTGTGTGTGGCCAATGTTGAGCGAGGCGTCTACGCTGGGTGGCGCTAGCTGCTTGCAGGAAGGCAAGCAACTGTGATATTCAGCTCACTGGGGCATCACGTGAGCGGTTTCGCCCAAATTGGGCAAATGCTTTTGATGTATTAGAGCTGTTATATATGTCTTATGAAGTTGTTGTGATTATTTCTCACGTAGAGTGTACGGTAGTAGGAAGAATGATTAGGGATAAATTCCCGTTTCTTATGTATTGTTTATATTCTCTTTCTAAACTAGATGAGAATGTTAAATTACCATTTAGGATGGGTATAGATCTGCTTCGACGGCTGTGTTAAAGTTAAGGGTCTCACAAGGAGGTATACCGGACTAATGTTACTGAATTATGCAGGTGCCATTTTGAATACTCTATATGCTATTTGTGTATTGTAATTGCAAATTGTATTTTTGTACTATACTATTAGGCAATATTATTTTGTTGCGAGGTTGGGTGAGGATTTCACTAAGGGGAGAAAGTATAGCACACCTCTAGAAATTCAATTGTCCGTGCATGGTCAGTCATGGTGCGGCAGGCAGTGTAAGGGGTTAATCCCCACAAGGCCTCAGATACAGGTGAATTTATCACACTATATGGGTCTATTAGTTGCACTTTTAAAGGAATATGTGGCCGTGCGCTAGTATGAAATTTGGTCTTGAAGTCACATGGCATGGTAATGACCAGGTACGGGGTGGATTGTTGCTCACAACCCCCTGAGTATATATAGGTTGGGACAGCATTTTATACCTCACACCCAATTAACATACTCCTGCAGAGGACAAAAGAATCTAAGCATTCTGTGTCTATTTGGAAGCAGTACATACTACAAACCACAAAAAATCCGAAAATAAGCACTACTCAACTAATCAGACACCTAAACAGTTAGGTTTTTTTTGGTGCTTGGGCTGGAATTATTCATGTTAAGGGTGCCTGATCTAGTTGGGATTGCGGATTTTCACCGATTATTTTATCTGAGTTTGTATATGTACTGCATTCCATAGCAAGAGTGCATGAGTCATTTTGAGTCATTTGTACCTCTGCAGGAGTAATGTTAGTAGCATTATGTCTACAAGTAGTCAGCTGCCTTGCAAAGGGTTTATCGCATACTTGTCCCATTCTGACTGTTCCTGATTGCTATGGATCGAAGAGGGTGTGCTGTCATGGGTCCACAGCTAGGCCAGGCTTGATTGCCCCATATTGAGAACAGTCTGGAATAACAATGGAAAAATTATGATTGGTATAAAAAGTTGGTGCTAGGATAGGGTGCCAGATCCTGACGAAGTGATTTACACTAGCGAAACGCGTCGAATTTGGGCCAAACGACGGAATGACAATTGTGGGGGGAAGAGACACCCGACTGACTTGGTGCTTCTTGCGGCCGCATTCTGGAGCGCCAGCCTGAACGTGTAGATCCCATCAGTGTACCCAGGGAAGGAGCGTGAGAACGTTCTCTAGCCATTACACTCTGTTTTTTAAACGCTTTTTTATACTGCATGAAATTGTAAATGTGCACTTGTGAGTCTTTAACAGATTAAACTTTGTACAGTTCTGCGCTATTGATCTTGCCATTTTTCTTTTGCCTCAGTGCAACCCTACAACCCCTACATGTAATTCCTGCCTCTAGAGGTCTCTACTTGGGAACACATGTGTCCCTGACATCGAGTAGTGTGACAGCTTGCTTGTTTACTACACTTATGTGAGTGATTAAATGTTTGCGGATTTCGCCGCTTTGACTTACTTAAGTTCCAACCAAAGTGTTGCCATTTTTTTGTCCGGTCTTTCTCATGAGATCAGGTAAAGGCCAGAGAACAATGTTCCATAAGAGTGGTGACAAAGGATAGGATAGCCAGTCTCAAAACGAAATATAAATAACTTTGCTTGAAGAGACAGTGATCAAGTAAACCGCGTGCGAATAGTGAGAGAGAGAGAATAAGTGCGATGGAGAGGAAAGGGGGTAGGCTCAGCTTAAAAGAGGTGTATAATGAATTCTGTAGGGATGCAGACGGTGGGTGAATCTCCAACTCAATGATTACTCCTGTTTGGCACCCAACACACCCTAGAGATACTTCCTAAGCAATCATTACCAGCAGAATCCACCATATATATATTCCAAAAATGGGGAGTGTTACTCACCCATACAGTCGTCTCGATCCATTCTATTGCGTGCTCACGTGGTTTTTGATAGATGGAGATCCGTGGGGGGAAAGGAACACCGGAGCACCAGCGCTGAATCAAGGGCAATCTGGGGCTCAGGATCGTGCTTAATGTGAAAGATGTTTCGTTTAATGCACAGAAGACAGCAGAGTAAGATGCACGCAACAGCGCTGAGTTACAGCTTGAAACGCGTAAGAGTTGGACTCTTTTTTATTACTGCACCAATCATGTCTTCTGTCATTAAAGAATCTTTCCAGTTTGCAGCCACCTGTAGCCCCAGCATTGCCTTCATTGTCATCGTCTTGCTTCCGTTTCTCCCCCCCCTCCCGCCTCGGATTATCCATCTCTCATGCAGTATGTGTGCCTGACACCGCCTCGCTACACGCACATCCACCAAAGGGCCAAGAGAAAGGTAGGTTTTGTTAGACTGGGAGGAGACAGATTGACACAGGATAACGGTGTACATTTGTAGCGATAAAGAAGTCTGCAATAGAATTTCCTCTTCCACCTAGGCGCATTCGATGAGCGAGTTGAGGAGTGGAGAGCATGTCGTGTCTGGCAATTTAGCAGTTCGTCCTGGGGTTTAGAAGGGGAAGGTGGTACAATGGGACACACTTATTCGAGCTAGGCTGTCCCACAGAATTCGGGTATACCGGTTTTTATTGAGGTTTGTGAGCGTGTTTTTTGCCCGGTGATGGGTTTATTTTCCAGTGCAGGGATGAAGCGATTTTTATTCCGCTGGGCTGCAAACGTGCACCGTATATATATATATCTATACTGCATTACATTTCTTATTTAGCACACTTAGGACAACACGCAACAGCATTGCAGGCCTATTAATCCTAATCATTATAATTTAACGATCCGTAGCCGCCAGACCGTAGCGGCCATGAACCCAGGCTGGGATGGAGAAGTGCAACCACAACGTATGGCTTTGTCACGAGGGTGAGGAGCGGGCATTCCAGGTATCGCAGGACATAAGGGCTTTGCTCTCGATATAAAGTGTGACGGTTGCGAGTAGGCATCAGAAGAGGGGCCTGTAGCTACAAGAGACTGAAAGGGGCCAGAGTGTTAGTTCCTTGGAGCCCAGGTTTTTCCATGAACTGTAGATGGGGGCTGGAGAGGAAGAGGGAGGGCCGCAAAGTGGAGTCAAGCTGGGAGTTAATGAAACAGTGGTTGTGATGAAGGGAGAGCGAGGAAGAGTAGAGTGTTCATGTGCGTCTCACCACAAACAGGATTAGAAGCCGCGGGGCTGTAGGATGGGGGATGGAGTAAATAACGCCATCCTATCAAACCACATGAAGCGCTGTCCTGATGATAGTCAGATCGTATACCGGTCAGGTGGGTAGGTAGAGTTCGGTGTATGTCGTGGGTGCTTGTATTGCCATGGTCGGATGGAGCATGAGGAAGGTTTGATATCCTAAGCCGCTGTTCAGGGACGAGAAGAGCAGGAATCCAAAGATGAGCCAAGTCCCAGGGTAGAGAAGAGACCGGGTACCAGGTACATTAAGCAGGGGTCAATCATCCACGCGGGAAAGGCACTGAGAACAGACAAGCCCAAGCAGCGAGCACAGCAACATACCTAGTTATGCTCAGCAATGGTTCGGTAAGCAGGAAGGTATATAAGGTACAAAAGCACAAATGGAGGAAGAGGAATCATGAATGAAATCACAATAGCTGTTAGCGATAGAGGGATAACTGTGATTGGGGTGTCTTGGTGAAGCAGTGATGACCTCTTAGTATTAGTCCGCTCACCCACTGGCAACGTGCAGGTGGCATGAGGCGTGGGTGGTTGCGCGTGGGGCAGGGCGTTTCCTACCATTGATTGCACGCACCGCCCATGACGCTGCCGTTGGACCTGCCGCGTCAAGGAGGTTTTTTATGGGTTTCGGCCGGCGTCCCTACCTACACCGTATGCCCCCTCTTCAGGGGGGAGTGACTCCGGTGAACACATAGATATGGCTTAGTTAAAAGAACTGGCTGGAGGCTCGATCAGCCTGCGGTCATTTGTATCCCTTTTGTACGAATCTAACTCCTGTTCTTAGGGACCAAACACACACTGACAAGCCTGGCGGGTGGTATTGTATCTCTCCACAGAATGTGTGGGATAGAGCACCATTCGCCTTTTTGTTTTTGACAGGTGATGTAGGATATGATCAAATATGAAGCAGGGTAAAAAATAAGATCACCGCGCCGCCGTGACACAGAGCACGATGCTTCTACCCTCAATGTACAGAAAATCTTATGTTGTCGGTTCTTAAGATGGTGACAGAAATCTCGTACCCGCAAGAAGTGGTTCCTCCTTCTTCAGCAACATTTTGATCACAGGAGTTGGCGATTCCTAGAGTCTGATGTTTTTTTGCAGAAGAAATTTTTTTTGTTGGGAAAAGGCACATGGATGGGATCGAGCTTGTGGGTTCTGTTCTCTTGAGATTAGAGTATCGTCCCCCTCGCTCCTACGTTCGGAGGGTCTAACTTCAGTGTCAAATGTGTAGCGCTGTGTCTGGATTGTACCACCCGAGATGGGGTGCCGAGGAGAAGGCTTTCGTTAATTATCCACAAGCCCTGGTGTTGCCTCGGAGGCCAGTGTGCCTGAACCGGTCAACTCACTCCTCCTTTTGGGCTTAAAGCCGTAAGGAGTCCACGATGATGAGAAGTTCTGGATAAATCTCCGTTAGTAAATATGGCAAAACCCGAGAAATCTTGAAGAACATTTGGAGATAAAGGACATGGCCAATCCAGTGTGTCATTTCGCTGGAACTGAACGTCCACATGCTACGTGCCACAGCGACATATGCCTGCCCTTCAATGTCTGGTCTAGCCTGAGGAAACTGCATTATACTTGCCCACCGGACGGGCTCTGTGCCTAAATAAGAAGACTGCAGACTCTGATACCGGACATTCTCGCACATGTGCTCCACCCTCCAGCACTGCCTATATAACCGTCCTCTTCCCATGTTCCTCTTTGCATGTTTCGGTCCTTAGCCTCTGCAACTGCTCCTGGTGTTTTTTACTAATCTGGCTGTCTAGCTATGGCTATACCCCCTGTTTCCAGTTTCCTCAAAGAACTAGATTGGCCCATCACTTGAGTCTAGGTGCAAAGTTACCCTTTCCTTTTGCCTTCAAAAAACTCTGGCAACCTACCATTATCTGAACAAAGCCCTCACCCCTACCACATGCAAGCAAATATCATCCGAGTTCTGACTCCAAAAGACTGTTCATGGTCCCAAGGCTCAAAAAAGTATCCGCCTCTCTTTCCTCTTACCGTGCCACCTCACCACCTGGAACAATCTCACTCAGAGCTCTAAAGCCGCCACCAGTAAGTTCTTTCAAAACTAAAGCTGTCTCACATTTAATCTGTCTGTAACTCTTAATATACGCCATAACATATTATCATTAACGTTCATGAATGTTCTATTACCATGTATAAACCTGTTCACTAATGTAACTGGTATTGTAACCATGTATCTGTCATCAGAACTCTGTGCCCAGGCATACCTGAAAACGAAAATAACTCTCAATGTATTACGTCCTGGAACAACATTTTTATAAATAAATTAATAGGAGAGAGAGAGACACGAGAGAGGAGAGAGAGAGAGAGGAAGAGACACACAGAGATGAGAGACAAGGATGATGAGAGAGACACGAGAGAGGATGAGGGAGAGACACGAGAGAGAGGAGACAGAGACGAGAGAGACACGAGAGAGAGAGAGAGACCCACCACCAACGAGAGAGAGAGTGAGAGACAAAAACGGAGAGGGAGAGAGAGGGAGCGAGCCCTGTCACAGATGCCGCGGGGCAAGCCCCCGGCAACCGATCGCCCCCGCAGTCCGACACACGCGGGAGTCCCCGATGCGGAGGTAAGGGGCCCAGGGGGAACCCTGCTACATTAACAAGACATTGCATGAAAATAATATGTTGTAGGCCGCTAAGAACAGTTACGACCAGATTTAAAAATGTGAACGGCAGCGTAGTTTGAAAAAGACTTAGACTGGTGGACGTGAGAGGATCCGGTAGCACTGTTTCCAGTTTTGGGGTGCACGGGTGAGAGAGGAAAGCGGCCCGGATACTTTGTTTAACTTGGGACATGAACAGTCTCTTGGAGCCTCGTCCAGTGGTGGAAACAAGACGGCGGGCGATCCTGCGTCTGAGTCAGCTGGTGCGCGTGCCTCTGGGGCGCCGGCCACAGGTAACGGAGCTGGTTACGCCCTCATTGGGGAACCGCTCACGTGACCGCTTGCGTGACACCAGGAATCGCCCGCCCGTCCTGTTTCCACCCTGGACGAGGCTCCAAGAGACTGTTCATGGTCCCAAGGTTCAACAAAGTATCCGGCCGCTCCTCTCTCACCGTGCACCCCAAAACTGGAACAGTCTACCGGAGACTCTCTCAGTCGCCACCAGTCTAAGTTCTTTCAAAACTAACGCTGCCTCACATTTTAATCTGGTCTGTAACTGTTCTTATAGGCCTACAACATATTATTTCATGCAATGTCTTGTATATGTAGCAGGGTTCCCCCTGGTCCCCCTTACCTCCGCATCGGGGACCCCCGCGGTGTGTCGGGGAGCTGCGGGGGCGATCGTGTTGCCGGGGGCTCCCCGCGGCATCTGTGACAGGGCGCCGCCATGTTTATTGTATTTGTGCATGTGCAAAGGCTCGCGCAGGGCAGTTACGGCGGCCATGTTGGGGTTGGCGCGAGAGATCACGCATGTACAGGGCATCACGCATGCGCAGACACGTTTATGCATTACATGTAGAGACTGAACAGTTGAGGGTCAGGAAAGTAGCGGCGGCCATTACAAGTTCGCGCAGGAGAGCTAGCGCACGCGGCGCTAATAGCCGAAGGGTTCTACAAGACCCAGCAGCCACTGGGGCTGCTAACCACCTGACGCCAGGGAGCCAATCAAGTGGGCAGATCTCCTGCAGGGGGAGAGATACATTTGGCACGCTGGGGAAGGATAGTTAGTTGGAGCTGGGATGCAAAGAGGGTAGGTTGTATGTACAGGGAGCAGGTGGCCCCTGTACAAGGCCAGATGCCCCAGCTAGACACCAACTCACCCTCAGCTTGGGGTTGCTGCAGGGACTCCCCTTAGGATAGGGACAGGGTCCTGTAGCACCAGTATAAATGAGGGCCACAGCCAGGAAGAGTAAATATCCTGGGCACTGTTGTTGACTGTGGATCATCCTCTATAGTATCAGAGGCAGAGACATTGTAAAGGTGGATCACTTCATGCCGGAGCCATCCATCACAGAGGTGGATCACAGAGTGGGATCATACTTCTAGATCAAGGGATTCCAGGCAAAGCATCTGCACGCCTGGTTGTGGACACACCCGGCAGGTACCATCATCCCAACACGTGCACCATCCAGTACAACTCACCTAGTGGGCAGCGCTATCTCACACTGGGGTGGGTGGGGACTCTTGAGACTCCTGGGTACACGGTGTTGGGGGAATAAGGTGTGGGGTTAAGGCCCTGCGAGGCGAAGGGGTAGTTGTACCTATTAGTGTTATAGAGTGACACTGTTATATTGTTATTATTCTGTCTACATATAGTAAACTGTTTAACCATAACCAGGTGTATGTGGTTACTGTATGTGGGTCCTGTGTCAGGGATTATTCTACACTCTAGAATCCTGCACAGGTGGAGGCGCTGTAAGTACGTTCCAGGATACACTCCAGGGTCCCACTGGCGGAGGTTCAGGCTTCCTGTGAGCCTGACGGGTAATGCACCACTAATAAACAAAAATTGTGAGGCGCTACTTGTGAAGGTGAAAATATATATATGAATCTCAAATATTGTGATAATTTACTAGAGTGCTCAAATATTAAGAAAAATGGCAAACTTTGCTGCTCAACCCTCTTAGGAGAAGATCCAGTTTTCTCCTATTTAGAATGGTGTGGAGAAACTTGTGGGGAGCGCAGGTATCACCATAAAGATGTAAGGGAAAGAATATCAAAATAGTGCAATATGTCTAAATGAATACAGCAATCTGAGCAGGAATCATGAATGGGAACTCACATTATCCCAGTGGTATTACAGCTGCACACAGAAAACCCGGCCGGCATCTCCAGCAGCGCCCCTTAGCTGTTTTTTTTTCTTCAGTACATCAATTGTAAGACGCAGTCCTATTTCAGCCATGTGAAAAAGGGGGGAAAAAGTGTGTCTTACAATCGAGGAAATACGGTATAACCTAATATAATACAACTGTATTATTGACGGGTAGGGGTGATGGCAGGTATTCTGGAACCAGGGCCACGTGTTGGATGTGGATGAGGCCAGATAGCTTAACTCGTCCCCTTTTGAAAGCATTGGAATAACCCAATCTCAGCTAGGAGAATTGGTAGGTTGCCAGGGTAACCAGCTACAGGCTGTTTGGAGAAGGAACATGTTACAAAATGTATCAATTACACAGGCACTGTGTGTTTTCAGAGCAGAGAAGCGTGCAACTGAAATATAGAAGGCTAGCAGGCTGAGCTGCAAGGGGGGGGGAACAGCAATGAACAATCCTGTTCCAGGACAGCAGGCTTAACCTTTATTAACAGCAGCCATCTTTACCCCTACCGTCACACACCGCGTCATTTTTTATAGATTAGGTCCATCCCACGTGCTCACACTGTTATTTTTTGGTTAATACTTCTGATATATCCATCTTGGTATTGTTGTTTGCACCACAGATAACATATTTATTTCTTCACTAAATAGGTAATTCTTAGTAGAATCATAAATTCACTAGCATAGTTGTGTGCGCGTTTAGGGAAAAGAAGTATCCAGTAGGAACACTAAGAAGAAATAATGTCTAAACTACAATAAATACCCAAACCAACAAATTACTTGTGATTTACAGATTTCTGACCCTCCCAATAGTGATAATGTGCTACAGTGAATTAACATGTATCCTATTTCAATGTGCTACAATGTGAATTAACATGTATCCTATTTCAATGTGCTACAATCACCAGAATAATTTGAATAATGTGTATATATAAAAAGTGATTTGAGGATACAAGAGTTTCTGCTCAAACCCTCCAAGGGGCGCTCTTGGAACGGTTGGTAATGAACATGATCAAATAGTCCACATAAAGGGCCAGTTTGATCGTTTGGGAGCCTGTACGCAGACGAGTGATGGCGTTTCTTAATGCCATGGCTAGTGGGTCCTGCTATTTGTTTTAATGCCCCAACAAAGGCAAGCAGATATCTCTGGAGTGCTTCCGAAAAGAAAGGTAAGAATAACAGTAGAAAGTATTGGCAAAGTGCGGCTGACTATGTGGAAGATTACATAAGCAAAGGATATAGGCCCATATTTACTAAGGAGTCTTCTGCTATGAGACGGCTTCCAGTGCTGGGCAACACACATGCAGACCATTGATTGAATAGGCTGCAAGGACCTTCCAAGCGCGCTACGGTTTTTTTATGGCTGAAGACTGCTTATTAAAAATGGCTCAAAATGAGTTCAAGCACTCTAATATACAACAGTGCAGAGTATCACTGCATACTCGGAGCCACGTAGAATGGGTACTCAACCAGAGAAATGGGTAGGGTCTCCTAAGAGGTATGAGTGCAGATCTCACGGTCCTTGATATCCCAACCATCTACGATAAGATGAACAAGTTATACAAACAGAATTATAAATCATACAGAACACCTACAAGCTCATATTGAACCCCCAAAATAACCACAACAATGCACAGGTTATTAAGAATCTATATTAGTGTTAGGGACCCTTGAAACGTGGTCTGCCTTGTGCAGTTGGCTCAAGGGCTTACAACAATTTGTGCCAAAATGTTAAACTAAAAGACCATTTTATTATTAGTTATTTTACATGTATATTTAGGCACTGTACCGTGTGTGAGTTTTGCTGGATGTACACTGAGCTTTGTCTGTGTTTTTTTTTTTTTTTAACAATCTTTTTTCCTTTATTGGAGACAGATAAAAGTTGGTACATCAGGGGTTACAATCAGTACAGTATTTAACAATCGGATAGATATTAAGTTGACTTGGTTGTGTTCTATGGAGACAGTCTCCATAAAGCCTTTCTCAGTTTTGTGTCAAAAAAGAGATGGGCAGAGGAGACTCAGGTTGGGGGGATAGATGGGAACGACAAAGATGGAGGGGGGGGGGGGGGGAAGGGGTACGGGGGGGAGGAGGCAGGAGCATTCAACCGTCTCCCCCCAACTGTGAGGCCCGGCAAAACACATTGGGGGGAGGGAAGCCGGGGCCGGGCGGACGGGGCCGAGCACGGTTGAGGGGGGGGGGGGGCGATGGGGGAGTCGGTTTGGGGAGGGGGAGGGGGGGAAGGACGGTGGGGGGGGAGGGGGTAGGATGCACGTCCCGGCGGGTTGACGGAGGGGGGGGGGGGGGGGTGGGGGGGGGCTAGGTAGGGTGGGGTGTGGTGATGGAGTTGGGGGGGGGGGGGGGATGGCGGGGTGGGGGAGGATGGGGTGGGGGTGGGGGGAGGGGGAGGCGTTTGGGAGTTTCCTCTCTTATGTCAGTGCCGGGGGGTAAGTGAGGGGAGATGGGTTATTTTTTGTAATTGGGTCTAGTCTGGTGTCGAGATTCCTAGACTTATCCATGGTTCCCAGGTGTTGTGGAATTGTGGCATTTTTTGCCTGAGCATTGCTGTTAGCCTTTCCATGCTCATGACTAGGTTTATTCTGTTTACTACTGTCCTTCGTGAGGGTGCTTTCAGTTGTTTCCAGGCTGCTGCAACTACATCTCGCGGCCGTGAGTATGGCCGACATCAGTCTGGCCTCGGGGGCGAGGATGTCCTCCATTGGGCTGCCCAGCACGTATGCCAGAGGGTCCAGCGGGACCTCCAGGCCCAGGGTCTCGTCTAGCAAGCTCTAGATTGTAGTCCAGAATTTCTGGATTTCGGGGCATGTCCACCATATGTGGGCCATGTCCTCTTTCTGTCCACATCCCCTCCAGCACAGGTCCGATGCACCGGGGAAGATCTGGCTCAATCTACTCGGGGTCAGGTACCATTGAAATAGTATTTTGTATATGTTTTCTTTTGTTACTGTGCAGATTGAAGTTTTGGGGGCTGCCTCCCAGATGTCCTCCCACTCCTCGAGGTCTATGGGTTCGCCCAGGTCTATACACCATTTTTGCATATAGGCATGTGTGGGCGAGGGGAGGGAATTTTCGATTATTCTGTAAATTGACGTAATTAGTCCCTTCTGGTATTCTCTCACTTGGCAGAGGGACTCAAATTTGGTTATGGGGGGAATTTTGAGGACGTGGACAGAGCTCTGAGAAAGTGTCGTAGCTGTAGGAATGCAAAAATGGGGAGGTGGGGGGCCGCTAATTTGTTTTTGAGCTCCTGGAAGGACAGAGCTTCATTATTCTCCAGCAGATCCGCTACCGTGCTAATATGAAGGTCCTGAAATAGACCGATTTGGGCTTGGGTGCATCCCAGAGGCAATTCAGGGTTCCCAAGTATGGGGGTGAGTTGGGAGGGGGAAGAAGTTAGGCCATATTTCCCTCTGTTTTTGGACCAGATAGACCACGTGCATTTCATTGCTCCTAACTCAAATTTCTGGGGAGGTTTTCCTTTATATTCTGGGGACCATAGCAATATAGGGAGGGGGAGAGGGGATATATAGCTAGCCTCCATTTCTAACCAGCAGGTTGTACTCGGGGGGCTGTTCCAGACTACTGCTTGTCTGAGCTGGGTCGCGTGGTAATATCTGACCACATCTGGTACTCCTAGTCCATTGTCTGTGTTTTATGTTATGTCTCTGGTTTTAAATATATATATTGCCATGCTCAGTAGCACTCTGTGAAACTTATATGCTTATATATATTTTGTGGTTATTTTGGGGGTTCAATATGAGCTTGTAGGTGTTCTGTATGTTTTATAATTCTTGTTCAGCTAGTCGTAGCTGATTGGAGGGTGGCAACCTCCTACCTAATTGAAGCTCACTCCCTCCCACATTTAAATGGTTAAAAGCTCACTCCATGGCATCTCCCACTCTCAGGGGAACTTGCTTGCTTACAGTGGGATTGTGACAAATCTATTACAGAGTGCTTTTCCTGGTAATGTACAGGTTAATAAAATCTTCACTCAGACTTAGAACTTTGCAACTAATTTTGACAGATTTATTATAAATCATTCTTCCTGGCAATGCACAGGTTATTAAGAATCTATATTAGTGTTGGGGACCCTTGAAACGTGGTCTGCCGTGCAGTTGGCTCAAGGGCTTACAACAATTTGGCCAAAATGTTAAACTAAAAGACCATTTTATTTATTAGTTATTTATACATGTATATTTAGGCACTGTACCGTGTATGAGTTTTGCTGGATGTGCACTGAGCTTTGTCTGTGTTTTATGTTATGTCTCTGGTTTTAAATATATACAAACAGAATGCATTAAACATTGGGGAAAGGAACCCCTTCTTAACACCGCTTATTATCTGATGCACGGGGGGAGAAAGGGAATGTGAAGACGTGGACCAGACCATTGGGTAGGCAGACGGGCTGGGCCACATGGTCCTTTATCTGTAGACCGTTATCATGCTTTTAGCACTGGGCTTCCTGTTCTCCATTCATCCCTCTCTTTCCGCTCCCAGGTCCCTCCGACGTTTGATGACGTAGCTGTCTATTTCTCGCAGAGTGAGTGGAAGAGTCTCAGCGTCTCTCAGAAGGAGCTGTACAAGAGCGTCATGCTGGACAACTATGAGTGTTTGGTTTCATTAGGTAAAGGCCCCTCTCCTAACCCTTCCCCTCAGTAATGACCGTGTATTTCTAAGGCTGAGTGTATAGTCGCGGAGTTGCTACTTGCGAAACTTTTCCAAGGGTTTTTTTTAATTTTTTTATGATTACGGTTTGTTAATAATGAAATATTTAATGTATATTGATTATTTCTTCTTTTGCTCTTTGTAAAATAATTATGGGGCCATCATTAGTTCAACAGATAAGTAGCTGATAACAATTTTTACAGATCCTCTGAATTTATTCTTATTTTCATTGTGGGTGAATCTTTATATTGATTGTTTACATAAGTTGCCATACGCCCCAGGCTATATATTCCTGGCCCCAGTATTATAAGTCCTGGTAAGTGCAGGCAGTGCTGGGGTTAAACTCCTGTCACATGGGCCAGCATGTGAGCCTCAATACTGGGATGTTATTTTGGAGGCATGTGCCAGGGGGGTTGGGCTCACTCCAGAGGTAATGCCCAGTTACTGGGGCTTAGGAGTGGGACACACTCCTGGTGTAACAGATGGCTCCCTTTCAAATGTAGTGTCTTCCCAAGTGCAGCCTGCTCCATGGGGAGTAGGTGGTGTGTATTCCTTGCTCCATCGGGGGGTAAGGAGGTTAAGACTAGCCCAGGGGCCTCAATAAAATGGTCCTGCGAACACAGCTCTGACCAATGGAAGGCATGCAAGCTGTGAGGTGTCAAACTTGGATTACTAGGGATTCAGGGAAATGCACCTCTCTTGCAAGAGATGGATATGAAGTATATGCTGGTCCACCAATAAATGCAGTTGTACCGTTCCTGGCCTGTGAGAACATAATTCTGAAGGTTCCTGTGGGGAGGAATCCCTGCACCTGGCAGAGCCCTGCAGGATGGAGTCACTGCACCATCCAGAAAAGACTGTCCTGTGTCCCACTCCCTACAACATCGTGGAGACTCTGTCTTCCTGTGAACCAACAGGTGAGCACCATAAGACCTGCAAATATCCCTTATTGGGGGGGGGGGGCGTATGGTAGGGATGTTACATTTGGAGGCACTGCTGAGATGGGACAGTGAAGGACTAAAAGACTATTGCATTTAAACTGCCAAATAAAGGGATATTTGCTAAACTGAGAAGTGATGGGAAAATCACTGTATCAAAGCCATAATACTCCCAGACCAGTTGCAAGCAGGAGATACTCCCTGAAGTGGTGCAGGGGTAGTATCCAGCTCATGATTGCAAAAACCACAGCTGCTATAACTGAGAAGTGATGGGGCATTCACTGTATCAGAGCCATTTAAAAGATCAGAATAATTGCTATATCTGAGAGGTGACTGACAACCAATGTATCAGAGCCATGTTCTTTCCAACTGGTTGCTAAGGGCTGAGATGTGCTTGAAACCCATGGTATCAGCCGAGTCTATGTGGAAATCGCCCAGGGATGTCTCTGAAGTACTAGATTGGGGTTACCATGTGTACTCCCCTACTTTACTAAACTGTTCCAGGGCTTTGATGTGCTTTGAAACCCACGGTATCAGCCGAGTGCATGTGGAAGTGTCCAGGTGTGGATGTCTGGCAAGATGCCAGAACGAGCAAGAAGGAACTGCCCATGTATACTCCCCTTTATTGAACTGTTCCAGGGCTGATATGTGCTTGAAACCCACGGTATCAGCCAAGTGCACGCCGAAATCGCCCTGGGAGGCCTCTGATGAACTAGAACTCCAAGATTGGGGTTTCTAGTGTGTGCTCAACCACCAACCTAAAAGTGCATGTGGAGTGTCCAGGTGTCGATGTCTTTGGTGGAACCCCCAAGAAGGAGCTGCCAGCATGCACAATGTGAAAATTTGATCATTAATGGGGATCCTGGTGGCTAAAAGCGATTCCCGCCAAAATCTGGAGAGCCGCGTGCAACATTTGCAAGATGCAAGACCCTGTTTTGCAGATCAGGTGTGGCTTGGCGCGAAAGCCATAGTCACGCCCTTTCTTCAGTGTCTGGGACTCCTGGATGCTGCAGGGGGAGGAGACACTGATTCAAGTGCCATCACATGGGGTGTAGCCGGATGCAGCTATCACACCCAACAGACACACGTGGTGACAGAGCATATCAGAGCAGTACCTATATGGTTTACAGCATGGGTGTAGGGATAAAGATGTTAGCCGAGTCGCGTTCTCGGGATCTCTGCACACCGCCGCTGTGTCCACTGGTCTCCGTCCTGCACCTCTGCTTGGAGCCGATACATCACTTCCGGTTCCTCCAACACTCGAAGTAGACGTCACAGGAACTCCACCACAGACTGTCTTCCTCTGGATGTTACACTGAGGGTTACGCTCTACGCGTTTCGCCGTGCAGAATGACGGCTTCGTCAGGAATAAACGATATGGAATATGCTGTAAACCATATGGAATCTTGTAAGCCTCCAATTTTTACCAGTGTTGGATAAATGCTTTTAGTATTTTAATTTTTGGCTCTGTGTTTCTCTTCTGGCTCTTATTACTACCTCCTATTTTTTGCTCCTGATTGCTATTTGGATATCTATGGATGTGGTTGGTTGTGGAAAGTGAGCGACCCCGTCAGGAATATAACATGTAAATAAAAACATATAAAGCAATATTGTGCAGTATTGTGATTATTTTTTGGCTTGTTTAAGAATCTTGGCTCTTGGGGAGAACCTACTTACAGCAACATAGAAGAAATTCGCATTTGCTGACTCTGTCAGATAGTAGGGAAATGCTGAGGTTCTTTAGGGTACTTATATCCCCACTTGGTCTTGACACATGTGGATTGGCTCAGAGATGGTGCGATTCAAATTCCCATATGGTATATGTGGACAAAGAGCAGAGAAACAGACCGATGGTGTAGGTTGTAAAACAGGATTTATAAATAGCAAGGTAAAGGACATGTACTCACACTCTGTACATATATATAATGCACATAAAGGTATCTTTAGCGCTGTATGCGCCCGCTGTCGCGTCTCCCCGTCCTCCTCTATCCCCAGTCTTGCCGCCGGCAATGGCGTCTGATGTCACTTCCCTCTAAGCGTCTGTTCGCATCCAAAGGAGGTAGGCTGTGACGCGCTGGGAGAGGAACCGCGGGTGTATTCAAAACGGCTGGAGTCTGGAGTCTGATCAGTTGCCAATGTATTAATGAACTACTGGTCATCGAGGTGTAGCAGGATATATCTATGGATGGACATTTATTTTTATCATCTAGCGTGTCTTATATGCTATATTGAGAGCTCTGCCATTACTGTGTCTTGTTAAACGTTAACTGCACTATGGTAGTTTCACATATTTTCTTTTAGGTATCTTCGCTCCCCTGGTTTTTCCTTCTGTTAACCACTTTACCTGATGCAACGCTGGCCAAAATTGAGGGTGGTGAGTCTGTTTCGACTTTCCTGCCGGAATGTGGCCACTTGTGCCCCAGCTTTCTCAAGGCGGTTGTCCGTGATGAGAGGCGGTTCTGACGAGCTGCTTCTTCGACAGCCCCAATGACCACTACCAATCGTGAGGAATCTGCGGCTGCGGAGAGTCCTTGCGGGGAGACAGCGGTGCCTTCTCCCGGACGGAAGGACGAAGCGGAAGCAACTGCTACAGAGGTACCGGCCGGTACTTCCCCCGATCCTGCTACAAAGATCCTTCCATTGCTGCCGGCGGATACCGAGATTGATTCATCCAACAGGTTGGATCCAGAGATCGATATTTCCCTGGCGGTAAGCTACACTTAGATGGATCAATTTTTGCTGCAGTGTCGGGAGCTTGAGAGGGCCCGAGAGATCGCGGCTGCGGACGCACTTGCGGAGGATCTGGCTCCCGGACAAAACGTGCTCAACAAGGACGATAGGGCAAAATGCTTGTAATTATCGGCCGAGGGCGCAGAAATTTACTTGGGAAACCGGGCTATTCTCATGGACCCCCTGCTAAGATGGCGAGCCAAGAAACTTTATTTGCCCCAAAGACTGAAATAGCCGTTTCCACAAGGAACCGGGATAATGTAGTGCCAATAAATGCAGTTGTACCGTTCCTGGCCTGTGAGAACATTATTCTGAAGGTTCCTGTGAGGAGGAATCCCTGCCCCTGGCAGAGCCCTGCAGGATGGAGGCGCTGCACCATCCAGAAAAGACTGTCCTGTGTCCCACTCCCTACAATATCGCGGAGACTCCTTTCTCCTGAGAACCAACAGGTGAGCACCATAACACCTGCAAATCTCCTCTAGGGGGGGATAGGGGTATTGCACATATATTTTGTTGGCCTGTGTGACTACTGCCTTAACAAAACCATATGTATGCAAGAAATCCTTTAGTGCCAAATGGGTCTGTAATACCAGATTATAGGTATACTGTATGTTTTCAGATTCACTGGGATGACAGTGAACTTTTTATTTATTAAAATATTTTACTAGGAAAAAATACATTGGGCGTTTTCATGCATGTTCTGGGCACAAAATGCGGATATAGATTATGTATGATTCCCTGGTGCCAAAGAGCTTACAATCTAATTTTTATAAGATAACGTGACTTGCACAAGGAGCGGTCACTGGGATGGGAACCAGGTTTGCCCACTTTGAGGGCAGCGTTCTTACCTCTAAGCTAGTCCTTCTGACCGGTACTTGGCATTGCTGCTTCTTATGTCCATTTCACTTGAATGGCCACATTAATATTTAATACTGTATGCTAGTGTAATCTTGGCTTATTGTGGATGTGCTAGAACACTGAACATTTCCATGGTATGATGTGTGGATTTGTGTGTCTCTGCTCTTCTGTGCTCTGTGACTGTCCCCTCCTTCTCACCACCCCATCTCAATGAGTCTGTGCATCTCTCTCCCCTCACAGGTTATCTCATAATAAAGCCTGAAATTGTATCCAGGATTGAAGGCGGAGAAGAGCCCCTGTCCGGGAATGACTGTTATCCTGAAGAGGAGGATGAAAGCTTTTTAAGCACAGGTGAGTAGTATTTCAGTGCTGCTTAACCCCTATGCTGCTAGTGTCCAAGATCACATCGCTGTCAGCAGCCAATGCAGTGGTCGCGATTCACTGGAAACATGACAACCTCCAACCCCTTATAGCAGTTAAGCACAAGCGAAACTATATAATGAGCATGGATAAACTCTCCAGCTTAATTCACGATAGATACAATAGATTTTTGACAGTCTGGGATCCATGGGTGACTTATATGGAGCAAAACACAGCCTAAATCAAGACAGTAGTTCTCAATGTTACCCACACAGTCCGAAATGCTGTTAATTTTGATAGTTATACAGATCTAGTTTACAGATATACAGATAGTTATACATAGTTCTATCTGTACGCTCCCTGTGTGGAGGCTATATGGATGTAACCCCACCCATACCCTTTTTCTGTTTTCTTTACCCTCCCTTTCCCCTCCCTATGATTTGTGAAACCAATAAAATACAATTTGAAAAAAAATAAAATGTTTAAAAGCTCCAGGGCCAGACGGTTTTGCAGCTGAATTCTATAAGACACTGGGCAAGAGTCTGCCTTGGGCGAGAGACCCTTTTACAAGACTATTTAACTGTTTATTAAATGGTGACGAATGCCCTAATAGCTTTACGCAGGTAATTATCAAAGTAATTCACAAGGCGGACAGGAGCCCAGATGACGTGGCCTGGTTTAAACCAATTTCGATACTAAATATTGATTATAAATTATATGCAAAGGTCCTGGCTGAAAGATTATAGATCCATTTACCATCTGTAATATCCCCAGACCAAACGGGGTTCATATGGGGCAGAAACCCTACTTCAAATATTTGGAAAGTGCTAGCTGCGATCCAACAGGTACAAAATACCATGGCTGCAATGTCCCCATGCTTTCTCAGTCTGGATGCTGAGAAGGCTTTTGATATGGTAGTGTGGGATCATTTATATACTGCGTTACAGAAATTTGGGAATGTAGGTGAATTTGGGAATGCTATTAAGGGGATTTATACTAACCTTAGAACTAGGGTTTTTGCTGGTAACTTCCATTCACATATATTCGATTTAAAGAGAGGTGCTAGACAGGGTTGCCCACTATCTCCTCTACTATTTCCCACTGCACTGGAATCCTTGGCTATCTATTTGAGGAATGGTCAAGAATTTGAAGGGATAAGGATAGTTAACAGAGATTAAAATTGCCATGTACGTGGATGACACTTTATTGTTTATTAACAGACCCGAAGTCACCTTTCCTGTTATTCTGGAGACTTTTTTTTATATTTTTGGATCATTCTAGGGCTACAAAAAAAATATTACAAAATCAGAAACCTTGCACATTGTATTAAACAAAATACCGGCATGGCAAGAAAAATGCCCTTTTATAATAGCAGCTAGCAGTATAAAATACCTGGGAATTTTGATCCCGTCAAATCTAAAAAAAATTGTACGATACAAATGTTAGTGCCGGTAGAGCCAAATTCTGCAAAAATGTCAGTATATGGAAAGCACTGTTGCTAAGCATGCCTGGGCGAATAGGACTCTTAAAAATGACGGGTACAGCAGGGCCCCGCTTCTCGGCTTCCCGCTTTTCGGCGATCCGCCGATAGGTCGGCACCAAGAAGGGGGTCGCCATCTTGGATCTTAAATCGCACATGCGCAGAATGGGCGGTTGCGCCCGGCGCGCATGCACAGACCGTAGTTTGCACGCGCAGACCATAGGTCGCGCATGCGCAGAACGGCAAAAATGCCGATTTGCGCATGCAAAAACAACTGAAAATTGCCGGATCCGCTTTCTGGTGATTTTCACTATATGGCAGGCCCCTGGAACAGAACCCGCTGTATTCCCGGGGCCCTCCTGTATTCCAAGAATGTACTATTTATTTTTGATGTTACCACTATTACTAAGGAAAAGCAACTCACACCGACTAAATAGAGATGTCAAACTTTATTTGGGGAGATATGATTCTATGCTTCTGTCTGGCAAAACTGAAATTGTATAAAGATATAGGAGGTTGTTCCCTCCCAGACCTCGAAAAGTTTAATTAAGTAAGAAATAATATACAGCTGAACCCAATTATAATGTGGTGCTTGGGGTCCACATAATGCGGCCGCGTTATAACGAGAACGCGTGTCTGTTATTAGGAGGCAGCTTTGGGTGTCTGCGTTAGTAAGGGGTAGCTTTTTTTGTTACAATCTTTTTTTATTGTTTTTTTAGTAGGGTTTTAGATGCATATAGTTTACAAATATAGCGGCGTATGTTGCGACCTTTCAGATAGAAACAGAAACTCTTGAGCAAACAAATAGACATCTCTCCCGTCCCGTGAGAGGGCGTTTGGGAAAGTCTTTGCCTCGTAGCCCTAAAGGATCTTTCCCCTACTTCTACAACATAGCGCCTGGTTCGTGTAACCCCTTTTTTATAAGTTGAAAGGGAAAGAGAAAGAGAAGGGGAAGGGAGGGTGGGTGAAAAAATTGCCCTGCCAATTAAAAAAGGGTTGGAAGCCTATGTGACTGGATCCACGCACAGCACCGCACACTGCTGACTTCCTGGGAAGCTTCGGAACCATGCCCTGGCACTGAGTTTAGTTAGCATAAGGTAAAAAGATTTATACAGAACAAAGAAAACATTGGTTAGAGGCGTGATATAAAGGTATGATTTAGGGGCAAGACATATTAGTGGGGTGATATAGGGGCGTACAAATCCCAGGACAGCCACTGTCTGAAATACATAACATTCTCATTGCCTACGTTATCTACAGCCTTGATTTCCATGGCAGCTATGTGGGGTGATTCGTCTTCCCAGGGAACTTGTCTCCTACTAACGGATAAACAGTCAAAACTGACTTCATGAGAAAATATATTTTAGCTAGCAATCGCAGACAAAATGGAAGATGTGACACAAATGCAGATTCTGGCCTTCTCTATTGTCCCTAACAATTCCCTCCTTTTTGTTCTCTTAAAAGAACAATGCCCTTAATCGCACTAATTTTCTATGACTAGCGCATTATGGCAGCCAAGGGATTCGTATAATATTTTAGTAAGTAAAGCTCCCTGCCAAAAATAAATGACAGTACATTTTATACAGTTTCAATATGTAATACGCCCCTTAAGGGGGCCTGCTTAGTAAATATGCTTAATAAATGAAAAAATACAGAGTTTATACACAATGCTAAAACACTATTTTATGTAAGCGACCTTTACTCTACATATTCATGCCTACGTCTGAACAGAAAATTTTTTGCAGCCTTGGGACACAACTGCAGATAAGGAAAAATGGCCTACGTCTCAATATGTTATATAAACCGAGGGTTAGCTATTTCTGAGAATTGGTGGGGCTAATTTCTGCTAGGAGCGACTGCACAGACATCCTGCTTGCACACATCTTTTGTACTGCATTTACTCAGAATGGAATAACAGACAAAATGGCTAACTTCTGATTCTTTCCTTTTGGTTGACTCATGCCCCTGGGTGACCTCCCACCTTCCTCATAGCCTCATATCCAATCTTCTCAGTCCCCTCTTATCCTTAAGAGACAGACTATTTAAAGAACAGTTAACCATGTCATAGTCCTGCTGGACCAAGAAGTGGTCCTATTGTGCATAACTTAATTCCTTTCCGGCCATTATATTGGCCCAGTGATTTCTTCTTTGGTCTCTTCTTCTGGGGGACTGCCGACATCTTCATCACCGAAAAGAGGCATAGCGTCGGTGGGGGTGCAACGCACTTCTGGATCAAAGTTTACTGCACATAACACATACATAGAGAGTAATGAGTAGGACAGACACACATACAAAAGCATTCGCTAGCTTCGCTCCAAGCGAACCAATCCAACCACCAAGTCCCAGCGGATCCTGAATCCTGGATAAATACACAACATTGCTATTTAACTAGAGCGCATACATACACCTCCCTTTGAGGCTAAAATATAGTTTAGAGCTATTCCATTCTGTAGGGCCATTAGTCTTAAATAAACCTGTTCTTGGCTAAGTCAGTTAATGGCTGTGGTTGTATGATTGAGGACATCTGCTACATCTGTAACCTGTCATACAGTAACCCAACTCCTTCATTTGGGAATAAGCTCGCCGAAACTTGTTCTTCCCATAGACTACTTTTTTAACTCTTGTGTATTGGATGTATCTCTCCTGTTTCTGAATCAACCTGTGGGCAATTAACATCACTGTGTGTTTGACAGATAAAACATCCTCCCACCGTGATATCATTCTGCAGGGAGATTCTATAAATCCAAACAAAATAAACGGAGTTAAGCAAATAATACCTTCCACTATTTTGTCATCCTTATGGGATGCCAATTATGCAAACCCAATGGAGCATACATTGTAACTGAAAAATTATAAAAACCTGTAAAAAGTTCAAAGTTAGTGTGTTGAGGCCTGGACTTTTGCCTGTGACCTTTCTCCCTCGGTTAGTGGTCAGGGAGTATTATGCCCTTCAAAACACTAATTTGTAGGCGCTTTGTTTTTATTAGCTATTTGTGCCGGGGCTGGCACTATTTTGACATGCGTGGTGTGTATCCACGATGATAATTAAGCAAACTTTTACTGCAGTGTTAGTGGTGAGTAGAACCTTTTCACCTGGGGTGAAGAGCGTGCTTGCGTAGGAAATGCTTGACCATTAACCCGTCTCGAGTAGGTGCATTTTCAACTTTGACCTGTGCCTAGAGAGACTCAAAAAATGTATTAGTTGCATACAATACTTACTAACTGTTTTATTACCAATAACATTGTCCTTAATTCGTTCCTTTGAACTACTGATAGTCTTAAGTCACCCCATAAGTGTCTCATAGGGAATTAATTTATACCTAGGAATAAATTATTGTATCAATTTCTTTTTCACTGACTTAGACAGGAGTATCATCTATTAGTGCTCCTTAAATTAAAACTAAGTGGCCAATGTGGACTTGACTTTGCTACAATCTAAGTTCCTAAGACTTGGTGCCTCAGTCATTGCCAAACCAATTGCTTCCATAGTCACTCTATTCTGTCTGCAGGCCATTTCTCTAAGACCTTGAAAACTGCCAGAGTTTTTCCAATCTTCAAAAGTGGGGACACAAACACTGTCTCAAACTACAGGCCCAATCTCTCTTCTCCCAATACACACTTGCTCTCATTCATGCCTCACTGCCATCTCCTCTGATGCAAATGGTGTCAACCTTTTAGTCATTTAATACTAACCTTAAAACTCGCCCGACAAATCAAGATTGTAAGCTCTTCCGGGCAGGGATTTCCTTTCCTATTGTCTGATTTTGCTGCACTTACTGTAATATTATAATTCCCTGTACTGTATTATCTGTGAAATGCTGAGTACAATGAGAGGTGACTCCCAATGCACCACTTTCTGGCAAAACATTCTACCTTACACAGCGATTTTGACAATAACTACTGTTTATAATAAAATGGGACACCTATGGAAAAAATAAATGGTTAAAAGTTATAAAATCACATATTAAGTTGATAGACAAATGATTTTGCATAGAACTCCACACTAATTTCTCAAATGGAATAATATAATCTCCTTTATAAAATGCCGAGAACACAGCTAGCGTTCTGCCTTTAAAAGACACTCGGTGCCCTTCCATTTTATTTAAAAAAAAAAAATTCTTAGCTTGTTATCCGGGCATTCCGCCAGCCTGGGCATGGCGCCAAATGACCCTGAACAGATAAGATAACGGTACAGCGGCTTCTTCATAAACTAAATAATAATTACTGGATTGAAACATTAGTTTAATGTTAAAAAATGGAGCTTTGTCCACAGCCCTAAAAACTACATTTTTTTTTATGGCGCCTCAAAAATAAAATAAGGGGACTTTTATACCGATAGGTCAAATAACTTATACACACAAAATATATTCCAACAAGAGCATGCTACGTTCTTCCACTCGTTCCTCTAAATGCCTTCTGAAAGAAATCTCATACTCTCGAAAAAACTTCCTTCACTACAAATTTATGCTGTCTTGTTTCAACTCTGCCCTCTCTAAAGCTAAACAAACCTACTTCTCTTCTTAATCAACACGCACAAGTCTAGCCCACCCTGACTCTTCCTTCATCTCACCTTAGGTCTTTGCTGACTTTTTAAGGAAAAGTTGGAACGCATACATCAGAACTCTCCTCTTATCTTAAGCCCTTTCCCGCTTTAAACCTTTCTCACTGACTACCTCACTCCTCTGGAATGCCCTTTCTCTCAATACCTGACTAGCACCCTCTCTATCCACCTTTAAGACACACTTGCTTAAAGAAGCATATGAATAGCACTGTGAATAATACTGAACACATGATATATAAAGCTTGGCCCCCTGCAGATGCACTTCCCAGAAGTCCCAAACATATCCTAATCCTATAGAAATAAAATTGAAATGTGTTTTTACTGGCTACACACAATACAGGACACACAATACAAAAACTTCTCTCATACACAGCCAACCCACTTCACAAAAATAACAAACAAACGAACGAGAAAACATTCCTAAATTACCTTGTTCCCATAAATAAACTGCTTAAGCAACAGAGCTAGTTAATTTTCATTTCTGGAATGTGAATGCTGTGCATTCTTTAAACTGGAGGGGAGGGGCTGTGCCTCTCCTTTCTTTGAGATAGAAATAGAGCAAACGGAAAAAATGTAGTCGGTTTAAGAATTCTTCGTCTGGCCAGAACGAATAAACTATCACCAGTAACAAAGCTGAATATATGCCCGTTCTTTTCTGTTGTGGTCTACTTCTATAATTGGTTTATACCTTTTGAAAATTTAGACTTCATCATGAGCAATTAATAATATTCGTATTGTTGTAAATACCTGCAAATTCATGGATGGCGACCTATACACATGTGATAATCAGCATGACCCACAGTATCTTTCACACAAGAAGTCATTCAGGAAAAATTCATCAGGGTTTCAAACAAATGTTTTTAGACGAGGAGGCATGTTTTTTTCACAGGGACTTGCACTCTGAGCCCCCACGGGCGAAGCAGCAGTTCCCTGATTCTGACTCTGATAGGGGCACTCTCTCTGCCAATGACCAAAATTACTACAGTTAAAACAGACACCATTATTCTGAGCTCTTCTTCCTGACTGATTTCTGGGTCCAGCATAAGATCTCCATCTATTCTGCCCTCTGCCTTGTATCCTACCTTGGTGTCGTCCATTATCAAAATACATTGTGTCACGATAGCCTATGACAGGTTGTAATTTACACCAAAAATATATAAATATATATATAACTGGGTTTGAACTGGGACGAGACTTAGATATGATAAAATATAATTTATTCCTTGATAAAGGTGAACACAACAGATTATACAAATAACAGGCAAAATATGGACACTTACTTAAAGATGGAAATGATGAAATAGTCACATCTGGACTGGCAGTTCATACAGCAATCTTCATCATGCCAAGACATTGCATAGCATTTGTCTCAGCAATCAAGATGGTATAGAAGAACCCCCATGAAGACATGAGGCCATGAAAAGAACCATAGCCCTAGGCTGAGCCTGGTTCTTATACAATTATTTCCCTTTGAACACAACCTAAACCCAGCCCCTCTCATAAATCAGTGGTGAAGTTGAGAGTTTTCCTCAGAGTAAAACTCCTCCTACCCCACGACGTTTAAAAACTGCTTTTCCCTATCTAAATAACTTCATAACTTCATAACTTCCGTTCAGTAGTACTTACTGGCATGTGAGACATATTAATACATTCCGTCACGCCTGACGCTCCCAAAGAGACTACATATTACCGTGTAATACAAAAATTAAGAGAGATATTAATATCTGGCTCTTAGTATCTGTTAGATATCAAGTGTTTAGAACCATTAGTTGGAGCTTGGTACCACAAATACACATATGTAACTCTTAGCATGTTCAGCCAAGGACATCTCATAATATTCTTATTTTTAATAAGGTCACCCATTCTGATTTTCTCCTTGGGTAGCCCCACCCCTTTCCCCCATCAATAAATCCTTTGAAGTAGGGACCCCTGGGTGGTGACATTTGTCACCTGTGTTATGTTTATTCTTGCAGGATACCCTTTGTTGTAAGGTGTGAAATGGGACACTAAAGCTGCTCTGGTTTGAGTCATCTCTGCCCTCATGTAACAGTGGTGATAAACTCCTTTGAACAGCACTTAAATTCTAGACATTGGGAGCTTCCCGTGACCATTTGCTGCTTTATTGCCAAAGAAATTTCCTCTGATTTCTGTCCCTGCAAATAAAATTACACAAAGGGCTATAATCACTAACAAATTATTAACCCTTGCACTCCCGGATGGATCCCAGTGTGTGTGTGATGCAGACACTGATATAACAATAACACATGGGAACAGGGGAATATACATTTTCATGTTATAACAAGGGTTAAATCACATTTCTGGACCTCAGCCCAGTTAACCCTTTGCCTCCCTGGTGAGGTTAGAGGGTGGCCAATTGGGGTGTAACCCCTTTAATCTCGGGCCAAATCCTCACGACCGTCACACCTCCCCTGCTCAAGGGGTGCCTGGTACCCCAGCTGCCTCCCCCTGGCACTGGGATACCACTGGCGCCCTTGAAGCATTCAATAAGTCCTGAGGGGTTGGCCTGGCAAAATTGTCCTCCGGCATTGTCCAGTACATTGTCCTGGCCACAGTGGATTGTAAAGTCCAGATCCTGCGGAGCAGGGCTCCACCGTGGCCGCCGGGCATTCTCCTTTGCCTCCCTCTGCCCCCCACCCAGTGCCTGGTGAACTAAGTCCATGGTGAAGGGGCTCCTTTGCAGACCAGGCTGCACACTGCCCAGAGACTGGCATGTTTCTGCACCTGCAGGAGACCAGCTATCCAGCACAGACCGTCGCTTTACTGTCAACCAAGTCTGGGAAAGAGCTATGTCACTATCCTATAGGGACCCTACCTGCCCTGGCTCTGTGCCCACCTGTAGCTGCTCTTTGGGAACCCTGGGGAATCTGCCAGGGGGTCACTCCTGGCCAGTCAGAACAAGGGACCTTCTGCCTACCTAGCCCATCCCTAGCTTCTGCCAGCTGCCTAACACCCCACTGACCTCCTATCTCCCCCTGCTCCACAGTGTCTCCCTGCCCAGCCTCCCCTAGGCCTAGCACCTCAGCCCCTGCTGATGACTCCTGCTGCTTACCTCCCTGCAGCCCACCTGCACTTCTCTCCCCCCTGGGTAATCCTAACCCAGACACTGGAACTACCTGAGTGCACCTACCTCCCTGACCTTGTCTCCCCCTTACCAGGGATGAGCTCAGGGGCATCTCTCCAGATGCAACCGCCTTAGCTCTTGGCTGGCAGATATCCCTGGGATGGCACACGCCTGCCACTGCCCCGGATACCCCCAGCCCATAGCCAGGCTGCAACAGGGGGTTGCTGATCTGAGACACCCCCTGAGTCTCTGCCAGGGTAATGGGAACCTTTAGCTGCACTACCTGCTGCTGTCCCTCCCCGGCTACCACTAGCCCTTCTTCTCCCACTGAGTCTGATGCTAGCTACCTACCTGTAGCCTCCCCTCACTCCGCTTCTCCCTAGCTAATCCTAACCTGGATCCTAGAGCTACGTGAGTGAGGCCATCTCCCTGACACTGTCTCCCCATTACCGGGGATGAGCTCAGGGTTGCTGGTGCAGATGCACCCACCTTAGCTCCTGGCTGGCAGGTAATCTGGGGGTGGTCTAACTCTGCCACGACCCCTGATACCTCCAGCCCGTAGCCAGGCTGCAACAGTGGGGCTCTTAACTGAGAGTCCCCTTGCTGCTCCGCCAGGGTAATGGGGGAGTCTGGCTGCCCTACAAGCTGCCCTTCCTTCCCCTCCCCTGGTACCCCTATCTCCTGCCACCCCCGGTCACCCCTATAGTGAAACAACAGGGTACAGTCATAGGGAAAAATAAGTCAGGGTCAGTCTGCGACTTGGTCTGGCTTACCTTGCTGGTCCCGCAGAGACCGCCGCCTTCATTGGTCCCAATTGCAGGGGGACTGGAGTGGCCGCCGCGGGCAGCAGCGGGCCGCTGCCACGACAGCGCTCGGGTTGGGTACAGGTACAACGGTGCAGGACAAGGGTCTCAGGTCTTTGTGGAGGAACACGGCTCCATGCAAACTTGGTAAAATAACCCCCTCCCGCAAACCCTGTCCCTCCCCCCAAATAAAATTGCCGCCGGCAGGATGCCGGAGTGGCGGCTTCTTCTCCGCCGCCGCCGGTTCTCCGCCGGGATCAAGTGGATGGCCGCTGCTCTCCGCCGCTGTTGCTGATGCAGCCCGTCCAGGTTCTCCAGAAGACGTCCCGAGGAGGGTTGTCGCCCTGGCTGTGCGGGAGCTATCAGAGGATGCCGCTAACTAGGTCATCTTTTCCGCAGCTCGTGAGCGCTGGCCCTGAGGGGCTTCTTCGCCTGACCGCGCACGGTCAGGGCACTGGGCATTATTGTGGCCCATTTGTTGGCAGTGCCGCAGCGGCTGCCGGTGCTTCTCCGCCACCGGTGGACTAACCCCAGCAAGGGGCAACGGAGTCCAGAGCGGAGTTGCTTGAGCGCCGGGCTCATTCCAGAGCTTCTCCGCCACCGGTGGACTAACCCCAGCAAGGGGCAACGGAGTCCAGAACGGAGTTGCTTGAGCGCCGGGCTCTGGGAGGGGATAAGCGGGTTGGTGTGGTACCGACGCCAGAAACTGGGTCCACTTTGCCGGGAATCACGTCTTGCCCAACGCACACTACAGTGCCAGCTCTTTCAGGGAAAATGGACAGACCTCCACAACGGCCGTTACCTCTCCTGGTGCAAGACTTCCATGGTCTCCGAGACCACCCGCTCCCTCCACAAGTCTCTGCCTTCCCGGAGCTGGGTCCATTCCCTGCTCTCCGGGCGGTGTGATGGTTACAGCAGCTGCAGCTGTGGATCTTTGCTCAGCCTGCCGGGTTTCATGCTCAGCATTGCTGGCTGCTGGTCCCCGCGCCGACTTGATGCACTCCTCCGGTCTCTGTGCCCGGCTCCAGTCAGATGGATAGTCGGCACTTTGGTTCTGGAGGCAATGCTTCTCACAAGTAGGGGAACAGTGAGGAGGTGCCATATGTTGTGTTATATGTTGTACACTGTGCGTTCAATATCTTTAGTCCCAGGAACTTGCAATTACCATCAAGTTCACACTATATTACAGTATCCCGCAGAACACTAGTAATACAGGTCCAGTTCAATCCCACCGCTTGCCACCAGTTAATTACAAGCCTGTCACGGTGACTTTATGACAGGCTGTAATTTACACCAAAAATATATAATATATATATAACTGGGTTGAACTGGGACGAGACTTGGATATGATAAAATATAATTTATTCCTTGATAAAGGTGAACACAACAGATTATACAAATAACAGGCAAAATATAGACACTTACTTAAAGATTATGACAAGAAAGCCATCCGGATACAGAATGGGCCATTTCTTCCATATTTCAGTTGACATCACAGCAAGACAGGCAGGTCATGAAGACATTTGCATGACATTTCTCTCAGCAATCAAGATGGTATAGAAGAACCCCCATGAAGACATGAGGACATGAAAAGAACCATAGCCCTAGGCTGAGCCTGGTTCTTATACAATTATTTCCCTTTGAACACAACCTAAACCCAGCCCCTCTCATAAATCAGTGGTGAAGTTGACAGTTTTCCTCAGAGTAAAACTCCTCCTATCCCACGACGTTTAAAAACTGCTTTTCCCTATCTAAATAACTTCATAAATTCATAACTTCAGTTCAGTAGTACTTACTGGCATGTGAGACATATTAATACATTCCGTCACGCCTGACGCTCCCAAAGAGACTACATATTACCATGTAGTACTAAAATTAAGAGAGATATTAATATCTGGCTCTTAGTATCTGTTAGATATCAAGTGTTTAGAACCATTAGTTGGGGCTTGGTACCACGAATACACATATGTAACTCTTAGCATGTTCAGCCAAGGACATCTCATAATATTCTTATTTTTAATAAGGACACCCATTCTGATTTTCTCCTTGGGTAGCCCCACCCCTTGCCCCCATCAATAAATCCTTTGAAGTAGGGACCCCTGGGTGGTGGACATTTGTCACCTGTGTTATGTTTATTCTTGCAGGATACCCTTTGTTGTAAGGTGTGAAATGGGACACTTAAAGCCTGCTCTGGTTTGAGTCATCTCTGCCCTCATGTAAACAGTGGGGGTGATAAACTCCTTTGAACAGCACTTAAATTCTAGACATTGGGACGCTTCCCTTGACCATTTGCTGCCTTATTGCCAAAGAAATTTCCTCTGATTTCTGTCCCTGCAAAGAAAATTACACAAAGAGCTATAATCACTAACAAATTATTAACCCTTGCACTCCCGGATGGATCACAGTGTGTGTGTGATGCAGACACT
Organism: Ascaphus truei; assembly: GCA_036426205.1. NCBI lineage: Eukaryota > Metazoa > Chordata > Amphibia > Anura > Ascaphidae > Ascaphus > Ascaphus truei. The sequence goes on from WSYH01000451.1 coordinate 146,605, forward strand.
GATATAACAATAACACATGGGAACAGGGGAATATACATTTTTATGTTATAACAAGGGTTAAATCACATTTCTGGACCTCAGCCCAGTTAACCCCTTGCCTCCCTGGTGAGGTTAGAGGGTGGCCAATTGGGGTGTAACCCCTTTAATCCCGGGCCAAATCCTCACGACCGTCACACATTGCTTTTTTTCTTCGCCTAGAAGTGGCCGCAAAACAATCTGCTGCATGATCTACAAACGGGTCACAATAATAATCACCAGCCGCCTGAACAACAAATTCTTCAGGAGTCTAACTAGGTTTACACTTGCAGGGAACAACTTGTTTTGTCTTATACTTAATAAATTCTGGCTTACCTCCAGAGTCCATTACAAATAATAGCAAACAATGACAAATAAAATTTATCTGGAGTAAACGACATGTTCAGCTATGCCTTATGTTCCGAACAACATTCCGTCAGTCTGTAAAATTAACTGGAAACTCAACGATTGATCAGCTCCAAATTTCAAGCGGGCTGGTTCTTTTCTCTTTGTGAATTTGGGGTCTTTACCCATGTTGGGCGCTGGTGTTTAGGTGGGGGCTGAATCCGCTCGGATGCCTCCATTTCCTCTGGTTCAAGGAGACCCATTGCTCTCAATTTCTCTTCGCGTTCTTCTGGAGAGAGAAATATATATGTTTTTTCTTGGTAGATAAATATTATCTTGCACGGAAAACCCCAACGGTAGCGTATTTTGTTATTTCGCAGTGTGTTTGTGACCTGTGCGAACATTTTACGTTTGTTCAGCGTGATTTGAGCCAGATCTGGGAAAATGAGAAGCTGAATGTTGTCTTGTTCTATCATTGGAGTGGATCTAGCGGCTCTCAGTATCTCCTCTTTACTACGAAAGTAGTGTAGACGTGTAATCACATCTCGTGGTTTTTTTAGGTCCAGGCCTCTAGGTCTAGGCAGTCTATGTGCTCTGTCCATCTGGAGTTTGTCTTCCGACATTTCTGGTAACAAAGACCCAAAGAGCTGGATGAGATATGCGTCCAGTTGAGCATTGTCCACTTCCTCCGGGACCCCCCTGATCCGCAGATTATTGCGTCTTGATTGGTTTTCCGTGTCTTCCAGTTTGTCGAAAATTGTTTTAACTTGTGTTTTTAATTCGTGGATTTCTTGGGCTTGGGTCTCCTGGGCAGAGGCGGTGGTGTCCACTTTCTCCTCCAAGTCCACAATACGATCTCCTATAGACTCTATTTCCTCTCTGACACTGTGACGAAAACTCTGCATCTCGGAGCGGAAGGAAGTGGAGTATCCGTCTCTTCAGAGTCTGGTTCTGCGTCTTCGCCTGCGATAGACGCTTCCTGATCTTTAGTTCCTGTCTTTGGTTTTTTAAAGAAGAGTGCGGCCTCCCGCTGGGTTTTTTTTTGTGTTTTGGTGGGTGGCATATTTGTTGTTTATTGGTCGTTTTTATATATACTGTAGAATTTAAGCTGATTTTGTTTGGGTGATGTAAGTTCTGTTTTTCCTTTTTTACATTGACATAAGCCCCCTCATTCCTGAGGCACCATGCTCATTCACATTTTTTTTTTATTTATTAGGGTTTTTTTTTTTTTTTCCCCTTTTCTGGGGGGGTTGACCTTCTCTTAGGTGGGTAGGTATTGGGGCTGAGTCGGAGTGGGGAGAGAGTGTGTTGGTAAATACAATTCAAAGCTCTGTTTTCCAATTTTCAGCCACTGAATTTATTTGTGTGTGTTTGTGCCTTTAACTCAGGCCAGCGGTGGCCATTTTGGATCCGGCTGGGACACAGCTGCATTTCAAGCTGGAACGCATGGTACCTCTCCCTCTCCACCTCCTCGGAGCTTCCCCCTCTCTTTCTGCTCTGCTCCCACCACTGCTCTGGGCCCTCTCCTGTGCCACTACTATCTCCCATTCAAGGGACTGTGCGCCTCGGCCGAACTCTGGGACCCCGCCAGAGAGCCGCTCAGGATGGCCGCTCCTCCCTCCTTACTGCATGGCGGCATCCATTTTATCTCAGGGCCGGCTTGGTGCTCCCCACCTCCGCTGCTGTACTTCTCCCTGCCCCACGAGGAGCAAGCCACACCGCACAGTGACCCAGCGGGGGGATACCTTTATCACCTGGGGGACTTTTCTGAACGATGGGACCCCCCCCCGAGCCGCGCAGGGATCCCAGAGATGGTGACCCCCCATCTCTTGGTGCCGATATCTGGGGCAAGATGGCCGCTCCTCTCCATCCCCAACCCCGAACCCGTCGCTCCTCAGGTATGTTTAAAATCTTTAATGGGGTGGGAAAGGATCCTTGCGGCCACCACTACTGAAGCAGGGAAAGTTTATGTGCTGGTTTGGTGAATCGTGCAGTGGCAAGCTGGCAAACTGGGTGAGTGTCACCCCTCTATTATCTCCGGTTTGGGCAGGGGAGTTTTACTCACTTTTATTAGTTGCCTTTGGTATGTCCACCCAAAAGTAGTACCCACAGCTGCTATCTCTCCGACCAAGCTCAAGAAAGAGGGTGATGATCAGCTCCAACTCGTGCGTCCCCGCACTGCGGCCTTGAGGAGCACACGTCCTCTGCCACTCTTATTTTCTTTTGCTTTTGATGTGGCTAGGTAATGATTAATTTGGTCACTTTTGGTCTCTAATTGATCTTTGCTTCAGGGAGTATCTACTGTTATAAAAGATTGTTTATGTGGTTAAATTTGGATAAAGATTGCTTTGGATTAATTTTCTGTATTGGAGGAGCCTCGGATGAAAGCAGCCATCTTCATCAGGCTCCAAGCCACGCCCCCGTGTGCTGTATGTTTTTAAGGCTCAATAAATAAGCCTTATCAAGAGAACCCGCGTGTGTGGTTGCATGTACCCTTCAACATCATCCTTGACAAATCCTGTAAGATCTGGATGGGGGAATTTTCGAAGTCGATTGAACCCCTGTTTCTGCTCCCCTTTATTATCTTGTCTTTAGCTGCGTATTGATGAAGCCGCAGCACCGCATCCCTGCTTCTTTTAGGGTCTGCAAATCTCGGACCCAGTGCTTGTGGAGCTCTGTTAATTAACAACTGTCTTCTACTTTGGGGTCAATTGAAACAGCCTTTTAAGATAAGGCTGCAGTGCCTACGCAGACACTGACTCTGGGATGTGGCGGATTCACAAATTTTGCCTTCGCTCCCTATTTTGCAGATTATCCAGACGGTCTCTCATGGCTCTTACCTCCTCGTTGAGCCTCAGGACTTCGTCTGTGTTAACTTGATTTTGTAAGGAGGCGTTGTCACGGAGACCAGGCATTTACACCTGTAATGGCTATTCCCTCTATTCTCTCTATACCGTGTGTGTGGGTGGAAACCTATGTGTTACCAGGTGTGGTGCAGTATACCTGTCCGGCTCACAGGAAGTCTGAGCCTCCACTAGTGAGAGCCTGGGGTGAATCCTCTGGAACGTTCTCGGTTTCAGCGCCTCCACCTGTGTAGGGTTCTAGGGATGTAGAAGGTTGCCTACACAGAACCCGCATATACAATAACCACATACACTAGAATGTATATAACCACTTTATATATATATATATATATATATATATGCAGGCTATATATATATATATATATATGCAGGCAATAACACACACTTATAACATTCCCCATAGGGAGTAACTCCACAGTCACCGTGTATCCCCACACTGTGTCCACAGCCCAACCCCTTTGTCCCGTGGTCAGCGCTGCCACTATGTGTAGTTGTGATATGTTAGGATACGTTGGTGCACATAGGAAGATACCTGCCGAGCGCTCCTGCACTCGGGTCTGCAAGCAACTTCGAAAAGGATCTGTCGCTTAGTGATCCCGTCTGATCCGATGTTGCCTCGCATGGGGCCCGCCAGGGGCGATCCCACCCTGGAGATAGTCTCTGTCTCTTTCTCTGGGGCTACAGACTTGAGCCCAAGTCTCTTCACGGGGAGCGCAGCGTCCGCTGTGTCCCTATCTAACACTAGTACTACTGTGACAGGGTCCCTAACCTAGGGCCTGTCCCTGTAGCACCACAAGCTGGGGAGTGAAGACCTATCTGGGGCCTAGGGGGTTACTGGCCTAATCCGTTCCCCTAGCTCTTCCCGGTCCTGACTGCTAACTAATACTCCCAGCACCTGCAGCAACCCACTGCACTAACTGTACCTGCAGCAACGCACTGCAGCCTGCTTGGTACCTGACGCAAACGGCTGCACACACACTATGCCTTCTTGTCAGCACTCACAGCACTGACAACCGTGACACTGACAAGGCTGCACCTCACACGCACCTAAGGGCAGGGTCCCTAACCTAGGGGCCTTCCCTATGAACTTACCCACTAACCTAGTGGGGAGTGGGGCCTACCTGGGGCCTGGGGTTTCTCTGGCCTAGTACAGCAGAGCCCTGCTCTGTGTACACTACCTTCCCCAATCTCTTCCTGGATCCAACTGACAAAAACCCTGTCTGCACACAACATTGTTGCAACTCTGCAGCATGAGAATCTGCCAGCTCTATTGGCTTCAATGCTGCCTGTGACCAGGGTGAAAGTGCAGTCCCCAGAGGCTGCTGGGAATTGTAGTCCTTGGCACAGATCTTTCCTATGGGGACCGCGTGTGCGATCTTTACTGCACATGTGCGACGCTGTAATGGCCGCCGCTATGCTTAACTGCGCCTGCGCAACCTCCCAGAGCTGCGGCACACTGGCGATGGCCACCGCTACCCTGGCCAACCTCTGCCCATTGCGTGAACCTCGCGCCGCAACCAAGATGGCGGTGCCCGCCGGGAGAAGTCGCCGTCCCCTTCCCCCACTGCCACAGGGGTAAGGCAGGGGGCAAAGGAAGATCAGGGGAACCGGGGGTGACCCCCCTTACACACCTTTATACCGGGATAATATTACTGAGCAAAACAAGATAATTACATAAATTGTAATTTATTCACTTAAAATAGGCAAACACACAACGTTACACAAAATACAGACAAAAAGACACACTTACTTGGAAACTGGGACAACAACCTAACTTTCCTAGGTGCAGGGAATCCTTAATGAAGGATTTTCCCCTGATACTAGTTGCAAAAACAGGATAGAAAATTCCAGGCAGTTTGAGCTGAAGCAGCCCTTTCTTGCTGGAAACTTAGAATCTGGAGAATCTTTAAACTTTTGATAACTTTGAAACTTGGGAGAATCTAAAAACTTGGCAAAAAATCAAAAAATCTGAGCTGCGTAAGGGTTTTTAAAACCTCTCCGTTTCATTCACAGAAACCTACAGACCAATCAAAAGCATGAGAAATTTCTAAGTAGTCAATCAGAGCAGGGCTCACCTGGCTGATGTCAGAGGCAGGGGCGTGTTGAGCCAACTTGTAAAGAACGTGGACTGGAAATATAAATCAGCCAATGGGAAATATTCACACAAGCAGCAACTCCTCCCTCCTCCCCCCCCCCCCCCCCCCCCCGTACCCCCTTGCCGTCCATTCCGCTAGATATTGATTAATTCCCCCCCACCACATATAGGCTTGTTGTGGCTTTTACCTCTTCCCCCTCCTTGCTACCAAATGATCCTGATGCCTCCATATCCTGGATTCCTTTTGAGGCCAGAGAGCGGGGTAGCCATCATGTCTCCCATGCCAATGGCCAAGGCTAACTGCATGGATTTTTATACATACAGTATGACACCCTCTGAACCTTACTTTAATAAAGTATAAACCTTGGGGACCCTAAATGCCCCTAAACAGGTCAGGTTTTCCTATACTTTACAATGGACTTCCATAACCCACAACCCAATACCGGTTCTGGGACACCTTGGCACTAACTGTGGTACCCCTATGTTACCTTGGGATCCCCTCAGCTACAGGAACACTTATCATCCCTGTGCCCCATTTTACTGTGCACAAAGCATACATGTACTTAACACACTTTGTTAATAAAATTTACCTTACACTTTTATGCCACTAAAAGTCTTTTTGGTGATGAGGCATAGAATGAGAACTTGTACTTTTTATTCCCACTAGCTCTATGCCTCACACTCAGCAAAACCTGACTTTAGACTTTAACAAAACCTCAGTCATATATAACTGGAGCACCCCCTGAACCCCTATACTGGGTTCAGGGTGATCTGGGCATCCCCCCTTATACTAGGGACCCCTTTACATTTCAGGGATACCTCACATCCCTATGCCCCTTTTACCTTTCTGTGCTGAAGCAGGGAACCCCTAGTGGTGGGTCACAAAAGCGTTTTCAAGGGGAAAGATTACCGAGACCATGTGTCTACATCCATCCAGGATTCCTGGGTACATTTTTAGGGGAACCAGCAACTCTGGGCCCTGGCTAGATAGACACAATCTGACAACACTTTCTCTGCAAAACTCCCCTTGAAACTCATACCACAGCAATCTCTGCTTGCTGGCACCCCTGGAAAGGTAAAAACACATAAAATACTTTATTACCGCCCAAGAGCTGACACTCTATAAACCCAACACACGGATCAGGGGTAACAAAACAGGCTTACACCTTTATTGGATAGCCTGGCTACCCCCTACCGTCAAAGGCGTCCATTTTACCTTCCAGATCCGTGGTTCTTTTAGCCAGGGCAGAGATTTCGGACTTAAACTCCTGCACTGATTTATCCAAAGCCGACTGAAACATGGACTGCATGGCCTGGAACATCCCCTTTAAATCTTGCCTTGTGGTGGCTGTATCTCTTTCTTCTGCACTCTGCTCCTTCTCAGGGCTCAGTGATGCGCGCTCCCGTCCACCCTCCTCATCGCCATCTTGTTTTTTTTCTCGCAGTAGCCCCTGTGCTATCTATCATTTTTATTATTTTGTCCTCACCTTTAGTGTGTGTTCTAATATATTTTTTCATATATATTGACCATATACGCTCACCACCTTTTCTACAACAATAACTCATGAGGATGAGAAGGAGTTGAACACACTGGTTCAATTCCCGGTGTTGGCTCCTTGTGACCTTGGGCAAGTCACTTTATCTCCCTGTGCCTCAGGCACCAAAAACATAGATTGTAAGCTCCGCGGGGCGGGGACCTGTGCCTGCAAAATGTCTCTGTAAAGCGCTACGTAAAACTAGCAGCGCTATACAAGAAAATGCTATTAATAATAATAATAATTTATTATTATTATTAGATCAAGAGATGACCCTCTCCAGATTGAGCTGCAGACCATACCAATGGCCAGTATAATTGATATTATCATGTGTTTTTTTATTGTATTGAACATATATTTTATTTATGAGTTTGTAGTTCTGATATCTTAGATCAAGGCTATTGTATTAACATATGTAAAACTGATAGGGAGCACCACTGTTATCTTTTTCTATCTTTCCGGAGAGGCGTGTCGGGTGGTTCCCCCGTCCTCTGCTTCCATTTTGGCCGCGCTACGAGGTGCCGATCGGAGGCTCTAGTTAAAAACAGGCAGCGGCATGCACGGAGTTCTACAGCAGACGGGCAAGCGCTGTGACGTCACGCGCGCCCCTGGGTTGGTTTAATTTGATCTAATATTCATTTTATAATCTTCTGTAAAGAGAAAATGTGAAGAAATATGTAAGAAGCTAGACTAGTTGTCCGATCTGTGAGAAATGGCTTCTTACATGTTTCTTTGCATAGTTCTCACAGATCTGACAGCTAGTTTAAAGACTTGGAGTCAAAATATTGTATGGCTTTCCATGTATATGATGTAAACATATGTCTTCTTTATATGATGGCTTGTTTCAATGTATATGTCAATCTACAATTAAGGATCATATAAAGAAAATGTAAAAAAAAAAAAAAGCACAGGTTTGTGTGTGCGCTATACAAGACATTGAGATAGATAAGTGTAACTGGGTTTTTGCACTACTGTAACAGGGTAATTATACATCGGGCTTCTCAGGTCCAGGTTTCCACCCGGAGAGTCTTGCAGCTTCATTTTGGCACCTGAGACACATAAGGTGACTTATGTCATCATATAACACAGCATGTTCATTCTCAGACAGCAGGGGAAGCCCCAAAGTCAGTGATACGTAACTAACAAGATTTTATCTTTAATTTGACAGGTGAGTATCGGGAGATAAAAGTAGAAGTGGAAGATGCAGCAGAGGATTGCAAACCAGATGTGACTCCATCAGAGAAGAATGAAGAAGGAACGGATTTCAGCAACTCCCTGGTAGTGAAGACTGAAAATATGGAGCAGGTGGAAGCATCCGTGGAACGTAAGGCTGGTTCAGAGCAGAGACAGATCTCGGGGGGAAAACCTCTTACTTGTGATCTGGTGAAACACCTACGAACCCACACAGGGGAGAAGCTATATCAGTGCCCCTTGTGCGATAAAAGATTTAAAGAAAGCTCCGCCTTAATCAAACACAAGAGGACGCACAGCATTGACCGGCCATACAGATGCTCAGAGTGCAATGGACGCTTCTTCCGGAATTCTGACCGCATTAAACATATGAGGACACACACACAAGCTGAAAACTTCCAGTGTCCTGGCCCCCAAAAATCTGTGAATAGTAGCTCTGACCCTCTCAGCTCACAAAAGGAGATAATCCGAGTTGCAGAAAATCCCTATATTTGTGCCGAGTGCGGAGAGGCCTTTAATCAGTTGGCTTCTTTCATAGAACACCAAAAAACTCACTCGGGACACGGGCCCCACAAGTGCGCACATTGCGGCAAAATCTTCACTCGGAAATATTATTTAGTGATTCATTTGAAGACCCACACAGGAGAGAGGCCTCATCAGTGTGCAGTATGCAAAAAGGGCTTCATTCGGAAATCTGACCTTGTTATACACCAGAGGACACATACAGGGGAGCGTCCTTTCCAGTGCTTCCATTGTGAGAAAAGTTTTACACAAAGGTATACTTTGACCAAGCACCAGATAACTCATGCTGTGGAAAGGCCATATAATTGCAGTGACTGTGGGAAAGGCTTTAATTCTAGATCAAATTTCATTTCACACCAGAGGTCACATACAGGGGAGCGTCCTTTCCAGTGCTTCCATTGTGAGAAAAGTTTTGCACTAAAGTCTACTTTGAGAAAGCACCTGATGATTCATACTGGGGAAAAGCCATATAAGTGCAGTGACTGTGGGGAAGGCTTTACTTGGAGATCAAGTTTCATTTTACACCAGAAGATACACACAGGTGAGTGTCCCTATAAATGCTCGGAACAATGTGTTCGGAACGCATGCCTGATGAAGCATCATATAGTGCACACATGGCGGCAGAGTTTGGATTATAACTCTCTTGGTAATGGTCCCCCCAACTCTGGCCCCCTGTTTGTAGCTCTGCCCCAATTTGCTCAAGCTGCAGGAGGAAGGGACCGGGGAGAAGAGGTTGGGGTCCGCAGGGAATGTCCCTGTGGTATAATGCGGACCATCTGTTTACCCACCAGTGCATTAAATGGACTAATCGAATGACCCTTCTCCTGATTGACCAGCTGTGTTAGCCAATCCGTTAAAGCCAGATAGACTAGTTTAGCCAACTGTATACGACTTATAGTAGTATAATTAAGAATTTGAATAACAAGTTTTGTTGTGTTAATTACTGCTTTAAACTGTCTGCGCTGGATTATTGACGGGTCACATGCATAGGTTGTATGTCACATGCATAGGTTGTATGATATATTATTTATTTTTAACTGGTAGTAATATTTATCCTACAATTGGGACTAACTAGTGGAGTGGCTGGTGGGCGGCTGCTTGGCTGGGGGCGGTGCTACTGCTGGACTGGTGTCTGTTCTGAGCTGAAGGAGTCTGACCTGTGGTGGTAGCTGCAGATTCATCTGATCTGAGAATGACCACATTGAGTGACCGACCAATGTCCATCTGGGCTGGGACCTGGCCTGGGCTCTACTGTACTGTCTCATATCTATTATATTATAGCAGTATGTTAATAACAAAAACACGTCCAGTTTCAAGGGGGGTTAAACTATTTTAATTTATTATATTATCTATTATATTATTTAGTTTTATCACCCAGCAGAGTGCCACACAGTGCCACCAGCAGCAGCAACCACACACCCAGGGACACAGTGCCAGCCAGTGCCACCACCAGCAGCACCAGCAACCACACACCCAGGGACACAGTGCCAGCCAGTGCCACCACCAGCAGCAAAAGCACACCCAGGGACACTGCGAGAGTGACATATATTATTCACCTTTCTCTCTATATATTATTACTAGGATTATTAGAGAGAGATTGGAGACCTTTCCTCTGTGTATATACCAGTTTACTAGTTATTAGAGTTACCGTTACTACTAATAAATACCACAGTCCGGTGTCTAAACACTACCGCACCCCACTGATTATACCATTACTAGTATAACTAACTGTATGCCACTAGCAGTAATATCATTAATAAGAATTTGACTAACAAGTTGTGTTAAAATAATTACTTTACACCGTCTGCATTAGGTATCTGACTTGTCATGTGCATATGATTTTTTTGTTTATATACACATAGTTTTTTTGTTTTGTTTTTTTTTTACTACCACTACCAGTAGTATACTACAATTGGTAACCAACTAATGGAGTGGTTTTGTGGCTGAGTAGTGGGCGGCTCGGTGGGCAAAAGAACTGTGCTTCCCCTATTCCCCTCCCCCCCCGCCTAGACTATTAACCCCCAGATATTTCAGTTACATAGAGTGGTAACATCCATGTAACATTATAGCACATAGTGGATGTTGAGAACACTTTTCTATTACATGCTTAAAAGAGAATTCGGGGATAAATAATATCAATAAAGAATACACAATGTAAAAGCACCAAGCAAACAAAGAAAAACGAAAAAGCATTAGACCTAAAATAACTAAATAAAATTAGTGCAACCGTGTTTAATTAAACTGTCACACGCTCACGACCTCCCACACCCTATTTTTTTCCAGTAATCAATCATTGATGCACATGCTTGTTTCCATAGCGCTGCGATTGATCACCGAGCCGCGTTCAGTAAGTGCAGAACTAAGGATTTCTTTAACCGATACCCATCAATGCCGTCTCTATTGAGGAGAATTATACTCGGGTCCTGGGGTACGACAACACCAGCGATTCCTTGTATGCAATTCATTATCTCGTTCTAATTTGATAACGAAGACTCCCAGCAGATATGCTTAATTGTTTGCTGACCCTCCATAATTTCTCCAGCATAGTCCCGATACATTGGGGTAACTGCTATGAAGCATCGGAGGGGTATAGTACCAACTGTAAAGAAGGTTATATTTGTTTTCCATTATTCTAGTGGACAATGATGAGGATCCTGCAATTGCCCATATTCTGGACCATTCTTCTATAGAAATCTGTTCCCAACTTCCTTTCCCACTCCCGAGCAAAGCCCGGGTTATTAACAGGGTTCTCCTCTATTAAATATGATATATTGGCAGATGAAGAAGAGGGAGTCACAGGGACAATAACATGGTCACTCCTTTGAAGAGCAGGGGGTGGGCGTGATGCTGATTCATCTAGTCATATCAGATGTTGTGAAGGAGGATACTGATGATGATGCGACACACTGATTTTGAAATTGATACGAACTTTGCCCATATATAGTTATGCACGATGAATATAATAGAGCTAAAAAAACAAACAAAAAACCAGAATAGTTGTATTGCATCAGTTTAGTACATGTTGCTTAGTGCACTAACAGGATAATTATACATCAGACATCTTGGGTCCAAGTTTCCACCCTGAGAATCTTACAGCTTAATTTTGGTGCCTGAGACACATAAAGTGACTTATGTCATCATATAACGCAGCATATTCATTCTCAGATAGCAGGGAAGCCCCAAAGTCAGTGATATGTAACTAATAGGATTTTATCTTTTAATTTGACAGGTGAGAATCGGAAGAAGGTAGAAGTGGAAGATGCAGCAAAGGATTGCAAACCAGATGTGACTCCATCAGAGGCTGGTTCAGAGCAGAGACAGATCTCAGGAAGAAAGCGTTATACATGCAGCCACTGTAGGTAAAGCTTTAGTTGCTATGCTTCTGTGGTGAGACACCAAAAGATGTATAAGGTGCAAAGTCATCGATGTACTCACTGTGAGAAGACCTTTTATAAATAGGAGAAACCTGAAGAACCACCAGAGAACCCACACTGGAGAGCTGCTGTATCAATGCACAGACTGAGAGAAACTTCAGAAAACCTTCAGCTCTCATCATCCACCAGAGGATGCACACAGGCGAGAGGCCATACAAGTGCTTGGACTGTCCGAAAAGCTTCAATCAGAGTTCAGCACTGAATCAGCATCGCAAGACACACACAGGCGAGAGGCCTGATCACTGCTCCGTGTGTGCGAAAAGCTTTATCCAGAACTCTGATCTGGTGAAACACCTGCGGACACACACTGGGGAGAAGCCATTCCAGTGCCCCTCGTGCAAAAAAAGGTTTGCAAAAAGCTCCACCATAATCAGACACAAGAGGGTGCAATGCACTGACCGGCCATACAGATGCTCAGAGTGCAGTAGAAGCTTCATCCAGAGTTCTGACCTCATTAAACAGATGAGGACACACAAGAAGATTGAAACTTCCTGCGTGCTGACCCAGAAAATCTGTGAATAGTAGCTCTGACCCTCTCAGCTCACAAAAGGAGATGATCCGAGTTGCAGAAACTCCCTATACTTGTGCAGAGTGCGGAAAGGCCTTTAATCAGATGGCTTCTTTCATAGAACACCAGCAAACCCACTCAGGACAGAGGCCCCACCAGTGCGCACATTGCAGCAAAAATTTCACTCAGAATTCCGATTTAGTGAAGCATTTGAGGACCCACACAGAAGAGAGGCCTTATCAGTGTGCAGCATGCGAAAAGGGCTTCATTCAGAAATCTGACCTTGTTCTACACCAGAGATGGGGTGTACGCCCCCATAGGGGTGATGCATAATTTAGTACGGGGGCCCAGTGAGACAAGCGGGGGTAGATGTTGGTACATAGCGTCAGGAGACCACCAGAGTAAAACAGAGGAGAAGCCGGCAGAGGAGTTAGAAGTTGCATGGAGGCGGTCCAGGGGTCCGACCCGGAAGTCTCTCTTCCGGTGTCTATTCTGCTACAGCACACTCCTCTTCGACCCCCTACTCTGCCTCCGTGCAACTCGTAACTCCTCTGCTGGCCCGCAATGTACCCTCATCTTCTCCCCCTGCCTGCCTCTATCACCACCCTGGAGATGGGCAAGAGGGGGAGAGAGCTGATGAGATGAGGGGGAGACAACGAATGAAGGGGAGACATGAGATGAGTGGGAGAAAAAAATTGCATTCAGTATTATCTTATACTACTACACTGATTTATTTAAAAACAAACCTATAACATTTATCATGCTTTACTGTTTTAAACATTTTATACCGATTAATAAAAAATAAAAAAAAAGTAATGTGATTTGAATTACATGAGGCATGGGGAACTAATATCACGGCTGAAAAGGGGGGCACATACAGGTGAGCGTCCTTACCAGTGCTTCCATCGTGAGAAAAGGTTTGCACAGAGATCTGATTTAACCAGGCACCAGATGACTCACACTGGGGAAAAACCATATAAGTGCGGTGACTGTGGGAAAGGCTTTACTCGGACGTCACATTTAATATTACACCACAGGATACACACAGGCGAGCGTCCCTATAAATGCTCACAATGTGACAGAGGGTTTGTTCAGAACGCAGACCTGGCGAAGCATCAGAGAGTACACATGACATTGCTTAAGCTGCAGGAGCAAGGGACCAGGGAGAGAAGGTTGGGGGTCCCTGTGGTTGGGGGGAAGTCCCTGTGGTTCAATGCGGGCCGCCTCTTTCCCACCAGTGCCTTAAATGGACTAATCGAATTACCGTTCTCATTGGCTGACAAACCCGGCCAATCAGTTTAAGCCAGATAAAATAAACTAGTATACCCAACTGTATATGACTAGTAGTAGTATAATTAAGAATGTCAATAAAAAGTTATTCTGTTAATTACTACTTTACACCGTCTGTGTTAGATTGACTGGTCACGTGCATAGGTAATCTATATGTACATGTAAAAATGTCTGTCATGGGACGCCAGGACTCTTAACACCTTTTAAAACCTTAAGGGATAATTTACACTAGCAAAGACAGAGTTATTAAATAAAATGGGGTTTATTCATGCAAACATACAACAAAATACACATCACACTGGGGGAGTTGGGGGGGAGACACTAACATACCTAGGTGCAGGGCACATGCTTCAGCAAAAGGCTTACCCTGAGCCTTCTGGTTCCAGCCGCCATAAGATTCTAGCTTTCCCTGCTGGCTGGGATTCTCCAGTGCTTCTCTGCTGGTATGTAGCTCTCTCACCCAGAAGGACCTTTGAACAGCCCGCCAGCAGGCCCACACAGGCTCATATAGCGCCTCTCTACTTGTATCTTCAAATCATCAAAACAAAGGGACTTATCTGCTACACTGCTCTCCCTTATATAGGGCTTGCTGCACATTTATTACATTTAGGGGTCTGGCAGCCAATTAGAGCATGGATTATGATTGTGCAGCCAATGGGAATCGTGCCTATGAGTTTGAAACCCATCAACCATTTTCCTGGCTAGCCCCATACCCTATGGTCCTGGCACCTCTGAGTCTAGATGAAACAAAAGGCTCTCTCTGAAGATAGCAACTCCACAGCCCTTCTCCCCCACCATGTGCCACAAGCCTGCATGTCTTTGCAATTAACACAGGGAATCCCATTACTTGGGTTGGTTGCATTGGAATGCTAATCCACATCTGGCTCTATAGACATTTATACATAATGTATAAGACACAATACACTATCTTAACTTATATCTTGGGAAATCTTATACCTATAAGGGAACTGCGTCTGGGGACATTGTATAGCCCCAGTGTAATTCTCCTCGTGTATCCGCAAATAGTGCCTGCACGCCGGGGTGAATTAGGGGACTACCAGTAACTCGGCTCCCCGAACTCCTGCAAGCAAAAAGAATACATTTTTTGCTGAAATATCCCACCTAAAACTTACCCTCCTGAGGTCTCATGTCTCTAGGATGCCGGGAACCCCAAAAGCCCCTAAACAGGTCAGATTTTTGCTATACTTTACATGGGACTTCCATAGCCCACACCGTTCTTGTGAACAGACAGGTACCCGCAAATTATACACTATTTGCGGATAACATGGTACTACCGGCTACTCTGGGTAGCAACACATTACAGTTTTTTTTTTTAACCCTAGTTGCTCCCCAATATCTACCTTTAATCTCCTGCTCCCAAAGTCCCTGTCCTGTAGCTATTTCCTAACAGGGATCCTAACTATACCTGGCATCCCTTGCTTACATTCCTGCAGGGGATCGTAAAATCAAAACAGAAATATAATTAGAGCCCTATACAAAACTCCCACAGCAGTCGTGAAACTCCCAGGAAGAGACTCAAACCCCATAAAAATCACTAATGGCACTCGACAAGGATGCCCCCTATCTCCGCTTCTATTCGCCCTCTCCATAGAACCCCTGGCAACGACAATTAGAGACGAAAAGAATATCAAAGGTATTGAAATTGGAGAGACAAATTACAAAATATCCCTGTTTGCCGACGACATTATTCTAACCCTGCCCAACCCATTGATGTCCCTCCCGAACTTACAATCCCAATTAGACCAATTTAGTAAAATTTCAGGATATAAAATAAACACGGACAAGTCGGAGGCACTGAATCTTTCATTAACGGCATCAGAAGTTAAGTTGCTACAGGCAAACTTCAATTATAAATGGAGCTCGATAAAAATTAAATATCTGGGAATACAGATAACGAGCTCTTTTAAGACCCTATACCAATACAATTATCCCCCCCTCTTCGAAAAGATTAGAAAAGATCTTCAGAGCTGGAACGAATATCAGATCTCTTGGCTAGGAAGAATAGCCACAGTTAAAATGAATATCCTGCCAAGACTCCTATATTATTTCCAGACGCTACCAATAGACATTCCACTAGCAGAACTTAAAAATATCCAGAATAGAATTTTTCTGGAAAAACAAAAGACCAAGGGTTGCTAGAACAATTTTACTAGCTCCAAAAGATTGCGGAGGTTTGGGAGTCCCGGATATTACTAAATACTATTTGGCGGCCCAACTAAAACAAGTAATAATGTGGAACAGCGACTCAACTACAAGTTGTTGGCTCGTGATTGAGTCTACCTATACAGGACCCCTTTCTCTGCCGGTAACCCTTTGGATGACGGGGGGGGGGCGGGGGAGAGAGAGCCTAGCAGATAAATTAAAACTGCGAGCAATGGGGTGTACATGGAATGTATGGACTAGAAACAAGGAGAAATATCATTTGGCATCTTCACCCACTCTAATGACCCCCAAATTTAGCAATCCTGAGTTTATCCCAGGCTGCCTCCCAAAGGGACTTAGTAAATATAAAGAGCTAGGGTTGGTAATAGCTGATGATTTTGTATCCAAAGATAAGGTTCTTGCACTCCCAGAGGCCAGGGTGTGCAGCGCACAGCAAGGATGATAAGAGCAGGTCTTGCAATAAAAATCCTTTATTTATAGATCATCTGGATGTGGGACAGCAGCAAACTTCAACGCGTTTCGTTCAGAGAGAACTTTTTCAAGAAGTGCTGTATACTATAAAATCATCAGTTTAAATGCAGCTGCCCGCCGGGTTTTCGCGCCAATAGTGACGTCATTGCGCGTCATTAGACCAATTGGAATCGTGCCGCGCGCCAGAGCATTCTGGGAGTCCCCGCAAGCCCCAGCCGTGCTCATCACGATCGGCACGCCTCTCAGGACGGCCTCCACACTGAGAGCACGCCTCCGAGAGCCGCGTAGGCTCCCTTCCTACTCCCCGTATCGGCGCATGCGCAGATGCTACCTCCAACTCCCCCAGTAGTAAAAACCTGACATGCGATCCACTACTGACTAGGAGGCATGTATAAACATTAAATTGTATGAGAACATTTACAGGCTACTGAAAATCACCAGGCAGGCAACTACAAATATAACATATATAAAAAATGAATATATAACTATTATATAAATACAAAACTAATCACAAAAGAAATAATTATATACATTTGGATAAAACTTAACAAAAAATGTATATAGAGAAATATTGACAAAAAATATTAAGAAAAGAATATATGAGAAAAAGTATAAGGAAAAATATGAATATATAAGAAAAATACATAATCCAACACTATTATGTGTTAGAACAAAAATTATTGTATCAAAATTAATTTTATTACTTAAAAAAATTCTAAAAGAATAATATTAAAACAAATTAAAAAGGTGTAAATGGATCTTATACCTATATCTAAAGAACAGCAAATTGCTTGCTCCTATTAATGAGATGGAGTTTATATCATATTAATCAATAAATGCATTTGTACATTTATATAATGTGGAGTACTATATATTAGGTATATGGATTTATGTATAAAGAAATTTCTTGAACAATCTTGCTATACTGTGGTTAAGTAAATAATAGCATAGAGAAATACATGACTTATCACAAATTATTTGGTGCAATATGCATTTTTCAGAAAAAAACAGAATACATTGATTACGCAAATGACAAAAAATATACTGAGGCGCAAACAGTAGCGATGTCATATGAATGTTTTTTTGTGAGTATAAACCCTTTAACAAAGTGGACTAATGGGTTCCTAGAATAGAATAGGATGACTTTTGGTGTACATAGGGGATAATTGAGTAAAAAACATAGACAGTGAGTGTTTTTTATATATATATTATGTCTATGATATTAACATTTTTTATGTATTTTAAATCTATATATATACTAATGGTCTTATTTCAGGAAGTGATTGATATTCCATTCAACATTCATCCCGTCTGGGTAGCCTTGTTTTTAAAGTGAATCCAGTAGGATTCTCTACAGTCTATATGCTTTTACAATACTTCCCCCTTTTCTTTTTTATTATCTTCTCAATACCCATGAATGAGAACTGTTTATGCCTCCTGTCTGCATTCCGTAAATTGCTTAGACCCAGGATATCAGTATCTTGTTTACGAATCAATCTGCAATGTCCTGCATCCTCGTCTTTTAAGCCCTTGTGGTCCTTCCGACATATCTTCTCCCACAGCACAGGTAATACGATACACCACAAATGTTGGTATTGCAATTTATAAAGCTATATATAGTGGGCGTTTATGTGGGCTGTGGGAAAGACATGTCTCAGGCTTCATGAAATTGCCACATACTACAATGATTGCATCTAAAGGATCCTTTAGTGGAGAACGTTCTGGATCTTTCACCGGCATGGATATCACGCTTGGTGATAGAAATGTGGCCAATGTCTTGGCTCTTCTGTATACGAATTTTGGGCCTTCCTCTGTGTATGTCACGAAGTATGGGATCCATTTTAGTAATTCCCAATGCTTATTAACAATTTTATTTACGTTGATCTTGATCTATTAAATTGGGAAATGATAAAGACAAGTCCCATCTTCCTTAGTCTCTCTCTTTTTTTACTACTAATAGTACGAGAGCCATCTTCATTCTGGATCCAGACGGCAATACAGTTTCACGCTCAATTTCCGTGACTTCCTGCAATGTAGTTTGGAGGGTCTCCCGATCATATCCCCTCTCAATGAATTTTTTTGTCAGTTCCCCAGACTGAGTGATGAAATCGCTGTGGGTTGAGCAGTTTCTCTTCAGCCTGAGGTACTGACCCTTAGGTATTCCCTTAATCACAGATCTGGGGTGACAGCTGTCCGCTCTAAGAAATGAATTCCTTGAATTAGGTTTCTTATAAACATCAGATTGTATTTTTTGATTAATGTCTATATAAAAGAGAATGTCCAGGTAGCTTATGTGATGTGAATGATAGTTGACAGTAAGATGAATGTCTAGACTGTTATCATTTAAATAATTAATGAATTCTAATAAAGTGTCAGTGTTCCCGTGCCAAATAAAAATAAGGTCATCAATAAAACGTTTATAGAAAATAATATTGTGCCTGTACGTGTTGGTGCTACTATAAATAAAGTTGTTCTCCCACCACCCCATAAAAAGGTTGGCGTAGGAGGGGGCAAAACTTGTCCCCATTGCCGTACCCCGAAGTTGCAAATAAAATTCGTGCTCAAAAAGAAAATAATTGTGAGTGAGTAAAAATAGTATTGATTCCATAATAAATGTGGTTGTGAGTATAGAACTACCTGGGCATTCTATAAAATGGCGGACAGCCGTCATACCCAGATCGTGTTGTATGATCGAGTATAGGGAGACCACATCCATGGAAACCCACAAATAATCCTGATCCCATGTGATTTTTTGCAATTTGGTGAGTAGGGGTCCCCTGAATCCAAAATGAAGGAGGGCAATGCCCTTACAAAGGGCTGCAGATATTCATTAACATATTGAGACAAACCATCTCCCAAAGATCCAATACTGGAGACTATCGGCCGACCAGGAGGGTCGACCAAAGTCTTATGGATCTTGCACTCCCAGAGTTGGAGAAAAAACATAAAATTACAAACTTACCGGTATTTGGTTACTTACAAATTCGACATTACCTAAAAACAGTCTCAAAAGACTCAGTGTTTTCGGCTATGACAAAATTTGAGAGATTATGCAGAAGATGCTATTATTGCAAAGGTCTGATTTCTGAGGTATATCTGGGCCTGGCGTAAACTGCGGCACAATCTAAGCATAGCTACATGCTAAAATGGACAGAAGACTTAAACCTAGACGTAGACAGAGACGACTGGGAGGATATCTGGGAAGCGGCCTCTAAAACATCAATTTGCACAACTATAAAAGAGAACATATACAAAATTCTATTTCATTGGTACCTAACCCCAAATAGGTTGAGCCAGATTTTCCCCGGGTCCTCAGATTTGTGTTGGAGAGGATGCGGGCAAAAAGGAGACATGGCTCATATCTGGTGGAATTGCCCAAAAATTCAGGGGTTCTGGATCATGATGCAAATAATGATACGAGTGCTCCTGCAGCTAGAGATAGAGGTGGACCCACTGGTCATGGTGCTGGCTAAACCAATAGAGGATCTACAACCCCAAGAGAACAAAATAATAAGCCACGTCCTCACTGCAGCTCGCTGCTCGGTAGCTGCGGCATGGAAAAAAATAAACACCCCCTCCAATCAGACAGTACTGAGACGTGTCGGGGAAATAAGATTAATGGAACTCCCCTCGGCACAGCTGAGTCAAAAGGTTGATAAATTCCATAAGGTTTGGTCAGTATGGCCAGACAACTAAAAATAAAAAATAGGGGCCATACAAGACTGGAGTTAATAAGTCATCCCCCTCCCCCCCCCCCCCCCACCCCTCTCCTCACATTTCTCCTCAACCCCCCCGCCCCCCACTCCCTCTTCTTTCTTGCTTTTCTCTCCACTATCCTTGATTTTCTCAGAGAGAGATGTCTGGAAGCGCCTGCTTCCTCAATAGGTTGTTAACATTTAAAAAAAAAAAATAACAAATGTTTTGTAGAATTTAACGGATGTAAGTTAATTTATAAAAAAAGAAGACAACAAGAGTATTATTTATGTTGTAATATAATGTTTAATATTTTTTCTTTTTACACACTGTGAAGTTGTAACAGAGGTATATTAAAATTTGTTATATGATGTAATTCTCTCAAAAAACAATAAAAAAAATTGAAACAAAAAGAAGTACAGACAAATATAAAATCAGTTGCAGACTGCTGCAATGACTACCTGTGAACAAAACCACAAAGGGGGGACAGATGCTAACCGTGAGCTAAAGAAGCGGGTGGCCAAGGAAGGTGCTGTTGTTAGTGTCCGGACTGCACAGTCGCTTGGTAGATCTCTCCTCCGCTTGAGTTTCCCGGTTCCACTGTCCCGGCCAATGGGTGTGTGCGCTGGAACAGCCTCACATGACCTCAACGCATTTCGCAACTGTGTGCTTCATCAGGTTCCTACTACTACTACTAATAGATACCAATAGATATATTGTTATATGAAGACCTCTGAATCAGAAATACTGATTCAAACAGAGTTCCTGATTTATGATTAACTTTGTGGATTTTAGGGATTGTGCAAACCTTCAGTTTTAAAGAGATTTAAAATGTGAATAGGAATTCCAAGTCAGCCTAAGGCTAGTACTAAAGTCGAGACTGGGGAGAAGCAGATTGAAAAGAATTAAATGTCAGTTCTAGAGAAAGGAAAGTACACCACTGCCAGTTTCTCTTATACCACTAAAGTCATATGCAAAATGCACATCATTCTTGTTACATTCAGCAATGATGAATGCGGAACAGACTTTGGCATTGATATTAGAAGACTCTGAAGAGCTGTTCAGAGCCAGGTGAAGAAGATGGAGAGTTACAGGGACAGAGCAGGTGGTGGACGTGATGTGGATTCATCTATTGAAATATTACTTGTGAATGAGGATTCTGATGGTACTGTTTTGTAGTGGTGTTTAACAGCCAATGGGGGAGAGAATAACATTTTGTACATTGCCCTTACCCTAACTCCATTTTCAGTGCCCAGCGCTCAACACTGAACTTGCAATACTGCCAAGTCTCCTCTGCTATTTATATCCGCTCTAACCTCACATCTTTCTAAGCAAGACATTTCTTTCCACAAGCCTTATGTCACTAACACCATTCATATTTCCTTCTCCACTTCTCATTTCACATGAACTGCTTTCCTATCTGTGCCCTTTGGTTCCACTCAGCTATACCCCCTGCTCTACCCACCCCCCCTACAAATTCTCCTCTCGCACCCACATTCTTTCTTTGCATCTCCCAATCCTGGTCCCTGCCTTATTTCTACATGCTCTCATCCTCACCTCTCACATGCAACTTCTTCTCCTTGTGACGTAAACCTCTCTAACCTCATATGCATTCCCTCTCTCCTGTGCCCTTTGGAATGCACACTTCTTTTCTAACAAATACATATCTGTACATCAAGCATGTCAAACTAACGGCCCCGGGCCGCATGCAGCCCACAACAAATATCTTTGCGGACCAGCCAATGTGTCCCGGTTACGTCAGCGGTGAGGAGGATGCGGCAGCTGGTAAGTATTCTCTGTGTTCAGTAGAATGAGTGAATGCTGCCATGAAGATTGGATGAAGGGCCGCATGGGTTTGAATGAAGGAGGCGGGGCTTAGAATGCTGGCCGGGACGCAGGGGATTGGTCGCAGGCAGGTCAGAGGAAGCGGGGGCGGGGCTTCTGCTTTGTGCAGAGCACACGGAGAGTGTGTGTGTATGTCTTCCCGCTCCTGGCTCCTCTGCCTGCTGCTCGGTGTCCCCCATCGGGCGGGCAGCCACAGGGACCCAGTCAGAGCGGGGGGTTGCCCCCCCTGGTGCTCCCTTTGACCCCCCCTGGTGCTCCCTTTGCCCCCCCCTGGTGCTCCCTTTGCCCCACCTGGCGCACCCTTTGCCCCCGGTCCCCTTGGTGCGTGAGATGGGCGTGGGGGCGGCCAGTGGTGGTGCACAGGGAGGCAGGGAGCCACCTGCTCAGATCGCAGGCCTTTCCTCTCTCCCTCGCCCCCCCCTCCAGTCATTCACATCTGTTGCTGCCTCTGTACTCCACTTTGTGTGTGTGTGTGTTGGTTGTTTGTGTGTTTTTGTTTGGTGGGTGGTGTTTTTTGTGTTGTGGGGCGCGTCGTGTGTTAGTGTGCGGGGGCGGGTGTGTAGGTTTCGGGGGGTTTTGCGTGTGTGGTGTGTGGGTGGGGCGCGTGTTTGGCGCACTGGGGGGGGCGGGCAGCTTGTGGTTTGTGTTTGTGCTGTGGTCGTGTTTGTCGTGTGGTGGGGCTCGTAAGTGTGTGTAGTGGGGGATGGGGCGCGGGGAGACCAGATAGGCGATCAGCCGGGGCGGGAGATGGGCTTACAGTGTGAGGGTCTGGTTTCCTCTGTACGGCGGGGGGGGGCGCTTGCTGCGCGGTACACTGGTAGGTACCGCGCTTTTGTGCTCCGTAGGTGGTGGGGGTGGTGGTGGTGGGGATGATGGGTGGTCCTCGCCTCGGCGCGGGGCGTGTGTGTGCTGAGGTTGGGATGGCCAGGGTGGCGCGTGTCGTGCCGTAGCTCTGCCCCTGGGTCAACTGATTAATGATTCTTGTGATCTGGTGTCCTCCTCCGGTGTTGGCTGCTGTCGTTTGCCATGTCTCCCCGCAAAAATATCATCTGTTTATTTTGTCCCTACCCTAATGTTGGTCCTGTGTGTTTTTTGTTCTTACCTTTATTGGTGGGCTTTTCTTCTTTTGTCCCCCCTATTGATCTAGCTGTTTTTATTTCTGGTCACCCTACGCTTGTTCTGTATCGGCTATTTTCGGAGGAAGAAAAAGCTTCACTGTCTCATGGGGCCATCTGGGTCTGGTTTACTGGATAGATTTATCAACTACCGTTTGTCTTTTGTTTTTATTTCTGTGTGCGAGTGTTCTTATTCTTCTTGCTTCAATTCTGTATTAGATAATTATAGGTGTTTCTTTGTAGTTTGCGAATTCCTTTTTCGCTCTCTATAGTTTTGTTTGGTGCTTATACTCCACATGTTGTACTATAAAGTTGTTAGGGCTTTAAGGGGAACGATAGAAATTGTTAGAGATTTAATCATTGGCTGGTGTATCAGTGGCTGTGTGGGTGTTGGGGTTATCAGTGGCCCTGTGTGTGTGTGTGTGTACTCGTGGGCTGATGTCTCCGTTGCTCTGTGCTTGCTGTGTCTGTGTCTCGGTGGCTGTGCTGTGTGTGTCTCCTTGGGCTGTGTGTGTTTTTCGTTGTCGTCTCCCGTTAGGCTTTGGTGTGTCCTGCCCTTTTCCCTTTATGTGGCTCTTGTCCTCAATTGGGCTGTTGTCTTTCTTTTGTTCTCATTGTTCTCGTTTATTTATTGTTTGGTTCTGAATTTCCTTTGCTGTGTTTTTTTTATTTTTGCCTCTCTACGGTTTGACTGGTTGTTCATCCCGTCGTATTCTTTGCTATGTTGTTATGCTCCTCTGAAGGCTTTAGTATCATGGGGCTGTGTACATGTGAGCTTTGTCCTGTGTGTCTTGTGCAGCCAGCAGTGACTGTTGGGGAGTCGTGCATCCTCTTGAACATAACCTTTTTAATCTTAATAAATTGTGCCCTTGAGGATACCTTTTTTGAGACATTTAGAATGATTACGTCAGCTCTGAGGTAAGAATGGCGTTGCATTAGTCTGTCCCTGTATCATATCCGTTTTTGTATGTTCCCCCCCCCGCAGTAGATTCCACATACCAACTAAGATCCAAAATAACTGTGATGCATAATTTACTTTTCATGAAAAGTGAATAATTAATTATACTCAGATAAATAAGTTTGTGAAATCCATGATTTGTATTGAAGAAAGATCACTATCACCGCGATGAAAAAATCACGATCGTCTATATAGCGCCTTGTAAACATAAATATTTGGTGCCTAAAAGTTTGAATCCACTAAAAAGTAAAAATAGACTCCTGCCACAGCCCCAATAACAAGATAGCAATATGAGTGTGCGAAGATGTGCCCATATAAGCGGTGCCTCTGCAGTTGTAAATAAAATTGTGAATCAAAAGAAACTCATTGTGAGTCAAATGGATGAATCTTACAAAGTGGCAAAAGTGCTGGTGCTAAGTGAGATAATTTTAGGAAATGTTGTATAGCGGCAATAACCTGCTCATGTTTGATAATATTATAAAGAGAGGTAACATCCATGGTTACCCATCTGTAGCTCTCTCGCCATTGAATATTGTTTAGATCAAATAGTAGTTGGTTTGAGTCTTTCAAAAATGACAGTAGCGATTGTACTATGGGTTGTATACATCTATAAAACGAGAGAGTCCATCTCCCAAAGATCCAAACTCGCCACAATTGGACGTCCCGGGGGACTTGTGAGCGATTTGTGGATCTTTGGGAGATGGTGAAAGATGGGCACTACTGGGTTAGGGGAACATAAAAAATCGAATTCTTTATTACTCAATACATAAAGTTCTTTGCCTAGATCGAGTAATGCACTCAATTCTTGTGAAAAAATGGTGGTAGGATCTGAGGATAATTTGCGATAAGCTCTAATATCAGAGAGTTGTCTCAAGGCTTCTTGTTTCTAACTCTCTGCAGATTGTATAACAATCGCCTCACCCTTGTCTGCATTTTTAATAACAATTGTTTTATCGTGTTTAAGATTATGCAGTTCTTTCAATTCAAGGGTGGTTAGATTGCTATGCCAATGTGGGTCATGCTTACATTCTTCTGCTAAAATCCTCAGATCTTTTTCCACCAATCTTTCAAACGTAGTGATAAACAGACTCTTTGAACCATAAGGATAGAAGGTTGATTTCTTCCTAAATATAGTGTGTTCAAAACTTAAGAAGTTAGATAAAGAAACATCTCGTGAGTTATCTTCCATATTCTGTTCTAGGTACAGATCCTCTAGATCAGAAATGGCACAATGATCTTTAAATGTAAAGTCAAAATCAGAATGATCTGGTTCTGGTGAGTCGTCACCAGCATGAACTGGCGAAGACTCCGCAGAATCACTTATAACAGGTACAACAGTGTCAGGTTTGTTAGAAAAAAAAATATTTAAAGTTAATTTGCGGGTGAACCGCTGTAGGTCAATATTGGTGTCAATCAATTGGAAGTCACTTTGGGGAGCAAAGTTCAAACCTCTATTAAGTAGAGATAGTTGTGCTGATGTCAATATCTTGTGTGAAATGTTAATCACATTTTTATCATTTACAGCTAAGCATATTTCTTCCTTTTTGCCGCCCCTCTTGTTCCTCCTCTTCCTCTTTGACCTCCTCGTCTTATGTAGTTTTTTGACTCCTGTTGTCTATTCATTTGTGCAAAATGTCCTGAAGCACCTGATGTGGACGCGTCTCGTGGTTGTGAGCCTGTGGAACTCTTTCCTCTCCATGTGTCTGAAGTAATGTCAAAAGTCAAAGATGGAAATCTGTTCTCATTATCTGATGTATCTGATTCATAACTAGAAGTGTCTGTATATTTAGACTTCAAAATAGATTTTTTTAGGTGTACTGGATGTATCTTGCTTGCGGCCATGTGAGTGTGAAGGTGTTCTAGATCTCCCTCTATTGGAATTAGCATTACTTGGTCTTTCCCAGACATAAACTTGGTTTCTCTCATAATCTAAGCGGTCTCTGTCAAATTTTGACTGCTTTTTTTCCATAATGGTATCTTCCATAGATTCTATATTGGACAATAATACTTGATCATTGTCAGAGAAATGTTCCATAGTTTCAAAAGCTTTGAGCTTTTTCTGTAATGTTTGTATCTCAGTACCCAATGTTACTCTTTCCTTTGTCTTATGTTCAATAATCATATCTATAAGTTTAAATGAACATTCATTTAATGTAGATTTCCAGTTTTGCTCAAATTCTTTACTGCTAAAGCCAAAAGTGGATGCTTTTTTTATTCTTAACCCTCTTGGTATCCTTTTGACTTTAGCATAATTTTCTAATGTGGTAATGTCCCACCAGAGTCTAATATTCTCTGTCAGAAGTTTTTCCAATTTAAGAAAATGTGCAGTTAAATCTTAAGTTTCTTCATAGATTAACTCAGTTGAATTATCAAACACATGTTCTGCTCGTTTGATTCTTTTAGTATTGTCACTGCAATTCTGTACAAAAACATTGCTCTGTATATCTTCTGTTTCAAATTGTTCAATGTCCTCCATAATGGTGCTCAAAATGTGAGTATGTAAAAAATGTAGAAAAAAGGTTGTAATGTGTGAATAACAGTCAATAATAAAAAATAATATAAAACTGTAAAGAAGCGCCTTACCAGCCCTTTATAAAGTTAAAAATGTTAGTCCATATAAATGATATATCATCATCGCTAGTATGAGCTACCAAGCAAATATATTAATTGCAAGAGGAAAAAAGGGGAGAACCCCAAGCTGATGCTGCAAAATACTGCAATGTCCTGTAACATGTGTGTCACGGCAGCTTATGACAAGATATACAGTAATGAACACCAAATATCTGGGTTGAACTGAACGAGGCTTAGATATAATAACATATATTTATTCCTTAAAAAAGGTGAACACAGCAATATAGTACAATTAACAGGCAAGAAGGTAACACTTAGGGTTGGGGGATGGAGAAGTATCAGCTAGCAATTCTCCAGCAATCCGGTGACATTCAAGATGGTATCAGAAGAACTAAAAACTGTAGGGTTGACACAGTTTATATACCTGTGTAACCCTATTCTTAACATTGAATACAGACTATTGGTGAACAATTATCTGTATCCAATCCCTAACGTGGAGACACAGATTAACCCATGCCCTCCAGCTAGTTAGCCCATGTGTACTGGGACTCTGAGTGTCTTATTTCTGTAGCCCCATAATTAAATCAGGGGCGATGATCAGTCTACAAAATGAAGTAGCTGGCAAGAGCTTCATTGTTTGTAGGTGTAGACATAACTCTTACAAACCACTCCAGTTTGATGTTCCTCCGCCCTCAGGTAACAATTAGAGTGGCAGAGTCTGGTCTGTTGATTAGTACTTAGTGTAAACAATCAGGGCAGTATAACTTTTGATCACAGTGCTTAGGCTCAATCAGCCGGCTGCCCTTCATGACCTATTAGCATAGCAGATGGAGTCTGCATTTTCAGATCAGATCCAAAATACCATACATATACACTTTAATATCTACACATATTAATAAGTTCCATTCTGGTGGGCTCAGTGGGTCGAAATTTGCCAGTTCTTAATGCCTACAGTGACTCCACACATTGGCCAAATATCAACTCTCTACGACCTCCAGAACTGGAGATACAGAAATGCACTTTAAAACATTAAAATACAGGATTATAATGAAACATAGGAACAGGGGAACATACATTTTCATGACATGACAAGGTGTAAACCACATTCCTGGACCGCAGTCCAGTTAACCCCTTGCCTCCCTGGTGAGGTCTGGGGGTGGCCATATGGGGTGCAACCCCTTTAATACCGGGCCAACCCCCTCTCCCTCTACAATGTGCTATAAATGAAATAGCAAAAACCGGTGTGCATAGAGGATAAGCAGCAAGTGTCCCGTAAGTACAGCCCATGGTGTGTGTGAGGCCGGTGCAACCACCAACTCACCTGCACTCCGTCGGGATATGCTTACTAACATACTCCATGCAGAGGGACAAAAGACTCAAAGACTCAAAGCACTCTGTGCTATTGGAATGCAGTACATAATACAAACGCACATAAAATATCGGCGAAAATCAGCAAATACCCTAACTAATCAGCACCTAAACATCATATAATCTACCATGCCCAAAAAAACCTAACATGTTTAGGTGCTGATTAGTTAGGGTATTTGCTGATTTTGGCCGATATTTTATGTGAGTTTGTATTATGTACTGCATTCCAATAGCACAGAGTGCTTGGATTCTTTTGTCCCTCTGCATGGAGTATGTTAATTGGGGTCTGAGTATAAAATCCCAACCTTATATACACTGGCGACACACTTTATTTGAGCTCGGCTAGTCCCACGAATTCGGGTATACCCGGGTGTATTGAGGTTTGTGACTGTTTTCTGCCCGAGTGCATTGGGTTATTTTCCAGGCAGGGATTGAAGCATTTTATTCCCGCTGGCTGCAATACTGCACAGTATAAATATATATACTGCATTACAATTCATGAATTTATGCCATCTGGTAGACACGCGAAGCATTGCAACCTATTAAATCCTAATCATTATCATTTACCAGATCAGTCGCCCGTCAGCCAGGCATGAACCCAGGCTGGGAAGGCAAACACAACGGGGCTTGTCAGAGGTGAGGAGCGGCGCATTCCAGGTATCTGCCAGGTACATTCTGGGTATTTGCTCGAATAAAGTGTGTCGGGGCAGTACTCAGGGGGTGTGAGCAACAATCCACCCCAGTACCTGGTCATACCATAACCATGTGACCTTCAAGCAATTTCAATAACTAAGGCAGGGCCAACTATATCCTTTAAAAGTGCAACATAATAGACACAATAGTGTGACTAACTCACCTGTACTGAGGCTTTGTGGGGATTTAACCCTTACACTGCTGCAGCACCAGGACTGACATGCACGGACAATTGAATTTCTAGCAGGGTGCTATATTCTCCCCTTAGTGAAAATCCTCACCCACCTCGCAAAAAAATAATAGTTGCATAATATAATATACAAAAATACAATTTGCATAATACAATACACATAATAGCAATATAGTATTACAAAATGCACTAAAAAATTCAGTACACATTATACCAGGTAACCTCCTGTGAGGAACCTTACTTAAATAACACAGCCGTGTTACAGATATATACCATCCTACATGGATAATTTACATTCTATCTAATTTATAAAGAGAATATATAGAAAATATACATAAGAACGCATTCACCCTAATCATTCTTGCTACTTACGTAACCTCCTACTGAGGAACTATACCACACAAACGTCATAATATATTATAACAGCTACCTAATACATCACAAAGCATTTGCCCAATTTGGGCGAACCGCTCACGTGATGCCCCAGTGAGCTGAATAATCAAAGTTGCTTGCCTCTGCAAGCAGCTAAGCGCTACGCATGCGTAGACGCTCGCTCACATTGGCCACACACAGGGCTACCAACAGGGGGGTTCTGCCGGGGTTGGCGTCCCGGGCCCGGTGACTCAGTGGGCCCCAGCCACTGCTGGGTTCGTGTCAAAAAAGTGTCTGAAAAAAATAGCCGTCATTTTTGCTCCCCCTGCCGTAGGGGCCTGGGCGGCCGGGCCTTAACCCACGGTCTCCCCGAGTCCCCAGCCACGCTCCTCAGTCCCTCCCACCGTCCCCAGGCCCCCCCCCTGTGAGGGTTTGGGAGTCACGCCGCCCTCGGCGTGCTCCTCACTCACCTACAGCTCAGACGGAGATCCCCGCAGCACACTCTCATTCCCTCACCGGAGCGCCGGTCACTGCTTCACGTGGGCGCGCGCGCGCACGCCAGGTCTGCACTTCTAATCTCGGGCTGGCGGCTTCACCCGGTCACGCACACGCAAACCCCGCTATACGGAGGCATGGCCACACGGCGTCGCCTCAACCCCTTAAAGGTACAGCGCATCAAAACATTGCTGCAATCAAATGCACTCAGACTACTGGGCTTTATGGCTCCTCCCATGGGACTCATTCTGGACCTATCCCTGCGGTATCCTGGCCCTTCTACACACCTCCACCTTGCTGCACTGCTATTGGACCCTCTCTCCTATATATACCTGGCAGAATCACTGACTCGTTGGCTGAGCATAGAACCAGTTGTTCTCACCATTCTCTGCCTCCCTAGTTCTCTTTGCAGACTTCCTCGTGAACCGAACCGGCTTCCGCTACGTCTTCCTGTACCTCTGGCAACCTGAACTCAGCATACGGCTACACGACTCTCCGCACCTCTGGCTTCCCGATCCTGGCTTACGGTAAACCAACGTCCCTCTCTCCAACCCCGGACTTGGCAAACGGCCTTCCTACCAACCGTACCTCTCCTACCCCGATCCGGAACCCCAGACCAATCTACTCTCAAGACGTGCCCACGTGGCTGTGGGTGGCGTTCTAACCTTTCCCACCTCAGCACCGCGGTCCCGTCTCGTTTGTGGTGAGCACATCCTTACACCCCCCCACTGTCATCCCCTCGGCTACCCTGCTGTAGAAGCCCGGGGCGGGCCTTAACATGCATTCTCCCTAGCCATGCTCCTCAGCCCCTCCCACCATCCTCAGGCCCCTCCCCACCATCCCCAGGCCCCTTCTAGAATCCCCTCAGCCTCAGCTCCCCCTGCAGTAGGAGCCTGGGTGGGCCTTCACCCACGCTCTCCCCAGCGACGCTCCTCAGCCCCCCTCCCCCCAACATCCCCAGACCCCTACCGGCATCCCCTCGGCCTCAACTCTGGGTGTTCGGCCTTCACCCGCGCTCTCCCCAGCCCCCCTCCCCCCACCATCGCCAGGCCCCTCCACCGTCCCCAGGCCCCTACCGGCATCCCTTCGGCCTCAGCTCCCCCTGCAGGAGGGGCCCGGGCGAGCCTTCATCTACGCTCTCCCCAGACACGCTCCTCAGCCCCCCTTGACCCCCACCATCCCCAGGCCCCTCCACTGTCTTCAGACCCCTACCGGCATGCTCTCGACTCCACCATCCCCATCCTACCGTCCGGCATCCTTCCCCACCCTTCAGTCCCAGGCCCTACTAGGATCCGTCACCCCAGTGCCCTCCCCAGCCAGGCGGCTCCTCAGACCCCCCACCGGCAGCCGGACCCCGTAGCCACCGGTCACGACCATCCCCAAGGTATGTCTACTTTTTTATATGTATTGGGGGAGTGATGGTCTTTTTATATGTATTGGGGGGAGTGGGAGTCTTTTTTTATATATATATATATATATTGGAGGGGGAGTGGTGGTCTTTTTATATGTATTGGGGGAGTGGGGGTCTTTTTATATGTATTGGGGGAGTTGGGGTCTTTTTATATGTATTGGGGTGGACTCGAGAGAAGGCGCCGCAATCTTAGGAGGTTGCGCATTCGCAGGATCACTCGCGGCGGCCATAACTGCAGGCGCATGCGCAGTCGGATAGGCGCATGGGGTGGCAGATAGGGACAGAGCCAGCGGGGACTACAGCCCCAGCAGGCACAGGGGCCAGCGCACACGTGGCCAAGCAGGGCCAATATGAGGACAGGGATCTCGGCAGCAGAGTGGATACATTTTGCGCGCTGGAGAAGCAGAGGCAGTTGATCCTGGGAGCTAGAGAGGGGAGGTGCGTGTGCAGGGGTCAGTAACCCTCTTGCATTAATGCAGTATACCCCTACGCCCCAGATAAGGCCCTGAGTCATCACCAGCTTGTGGTTGTTGTAGGGAAGGCCCTCAGTTAGGGACATTTCCTTTAGTACTCAGTGATAGTCAGGGACACAGCTGCTGTGCTGAATATCCTGATAACCCTAGTCTGGGACCAGACTATTGGACTGCCATCTGGCCAACCTCTTCTGTGGAGTTCAGGATCTTGCTGAGGACCTCGTGGAGCGGCGGATCCTTTTTGAAGTAGCCAGCGTGTCCGGGTGCTGGAGCGCCCGGCAGGTATTTCATAAGTGCACCAACATACTGGTACCTTACAGGCGCTGGTCACGCCTTAGGGTGGGTTATTTGGGGACACTCAAGGGTTAAGTGACCAAGGGACTGGGTCGGTACATTGGACACGGTGTGGGAATACACGGTGGTGAGTCAACGCTTATACGGAGGGAAAGGGTTATTGTTAACGTGCTGATTATTATTCATGTGCATTCTGTGTGACACCTGTGTAAAGGTTATCAAGTTAATCTAAGAGCTGTTGTTACTGTTTCCTTGCTGGGGTTATCTCATAGTATTGGGATCCTGGGCAGGTGGAGGCGCTGCCAATTAATATATTCATTGCCCCAGGCTCTCAGTGGCGGAGGCTCAGATCTCTGCGAGCCATACAGGTATATGCAGCATCTTGGTAAAATGGAAAGAGGGTTACATATGTATTGGCGAGGTGGGGTCTTTTTATATGTATTGGGGGTGGGGGGCTTGGGGGTGTTTTTTATATGTATTGGGAGGGTTTGGGGGTATTTTTATATGTATTGGGAGTTTGGGGGTATTTTTATATGTAGTAGGGGCTTGGGGGTATTTTTATATGGGTTGGGGTATTTTTTATATGTATTGGGGGGCTTGGGAGAATTTTTAGATTTATTGGGGGCTTGGGGGTATTTTTATATGGGTTGGGGTATTTTTTATATGTATTGGGGGCTTGGGGGTATTTTTATATGGGTTGGGGTATATTTTATATGTATTGGGGAAGGTTTTTTTTTATATGGTGTGTTTGGTATGTGTATGTATGGGGGGGGTTATATGTATTGTTTTTTTTATATGTATTGGCTTGGTGGTTTTTTTGTAAGCATTGGGGGGGGTTAGCATGTATTTGGTGGTGGGAAGATTTTCGCATTGGGGTGGGAAGTTTTTTGGTATATATCTTTTGGGGGGAATTGTGTGAGGGGGGGGAATTGTGTGAGGGGGAGGGAATGAGTGAGCATGGGGTAATTGACGGAGAGAGGGGGTGAGGGAAGAAAAGAGGGAGTAAGAGTGAGGAAAAGAGGGAGTAAGAGTGAGATGCAGGGGAGAGAAATACATGCGAGGTGGGAGACAGAAAGGAGAGAAATACATGGGAAGAGGGGGGGGAGAGAGGAGGCTCGTGAGGTGTGAAATGGGGAGTGCTATACACAGTCAAGATTCTGTTATCTCACTCCTCATGAGTCTGGCTGGTACCGGGCATTCTGGGAAATGTAGTCTTTGTGCGGCAGTAATGCAGTAATGTGGCAGGCAGAGCGGTGCTGTTATGGACTACATTTCCCAGCTGTGCAATGTAAATAAGGCTTTACACTGTAGCCAGTTTAGCAGTGTAGCTGGGTGCTGAAGGAGCTGTGCAATGTGCTGCAGCCTGTGCCTGCTCCCTGTGCAGCCAGACTTCCGTTGTCTGCTCTGGGAGCTCCTCCCTTCCTCCTCCTGAGGGAATCAGGCTGCGGTGCAAGAAAACGCACTCAATTCAGATCCTCCAAGTTCATGAGATCTACCAAAGTGATCCACGCAAGGAAGAGAGGGGAGGCTGGCACCCTCACTGCCTGCACTGCTGAGCACAGGGGGTCTGCATCCTGTTATACCCAGGGAGGGACACGGGGAAATGGCTGCTGGATCTCCTGCTCAGGTACAGAAGTCTTTGTATTGTTATTATTACCCAGCAGGGTGTCTCAGTATGAAGCCCCCTATTCTAATTCCTGCAGGGTCACAGCTCAGGGTAGAGGTGCTGCAGTTGCAGGGGTCTTGGGGGAGGGGCGGCGGCCCTCACCCACGCTTGTTCTTGTGTGACACATAATGTCTCTGTCTCTCCCGGTCACACAATCTCTCGCTTTCCTTCTGCGTCACATAATGTCTCTCCCTGTCCTTCTGCGTCACTTAGGCCTCGTCCAGGGTGGCGCTGAGCGGGCGGGCGCGCTCACGCTGGACACATTGCGACAATGCACGTGGCCTGCGTGAGCGGGCGGGCACGTCTGCTCGGCGCTCAGCCGCTTGCCGAGCAAGCAAAATTGATTTTGCTCTGCTCGGCGCTCAGCCGCTTGCCGAGCAAGCAAAATTGATTTTGCTGCACGCAAGCGCGTCACGTGAGCGGTTCACCCAATGAGGGCGAACCAGCTCCGTGACACTGTGGCCGCGCCCCCAGATGCACGCGCACCTAGCTGACCAGGAACGCCACAACCCCGCCCGTCCGTTTCCACCTGGACGAGCTCCATCCAAGAGACTGTAGGTCCCAGGTTTACAACAACGTATACGGACGCTCCTCTCTCCCGTGCACCCCCAAAACTGGAACGTTCTAACAGGAAGACTACTCTCAGGTCGCCACACGTCTAAGTTCTTTCAAAAACTAAAGCTAGCCTCACATTTATATACTGTCTTTAACTGTTCTTATAGGCCTACAACATATTATTTCATGCAAGTGTCTTGTAATATTGAATAACAAAAAACTGGCGCCTCATTATGGATAAAATTTAACCAGTGAAGTGATTCAAAAAACAATAACTGTGAATAAACCTTGTAAGGATGAGGTTTGATGGCAGTTTCCAAATAGAGGGCTCAGCGCTCCAGGCTAATACAGGAAAAAAGAAAAGAGAACAGCGAAAAAAAAAACCAAAACCTACATAGTTGTAGTTATTATAAAAGCAATTTCATAATTAAAAGTGAGTAAGTATTGCACGACCGAATATAAAATCACACAGCATGACATGTTTGGGACAGGTTTACCCATCTGTAGACAGCCAGATCACCCTCGCAATGCAGGAATTGCAGATATTTTCCTATTACCGCAGTGGCAAGGCTCGCGTGGATAGCTCGCCTTCCCGCTGAGATCACTCTGCGTTCCGGCGATATCCACTGCAGTCTCGGAGGAGCTCCTTCACTTCCAGACAGTGCACAGTGGAGTATGTCTGACGTCATCAGATGGCGTACGCTAGTGTCTAGTGGCGTCGCCTGTGGCGGCCAAAAAACCGGCAGGAAGTCCCAAAATGACAACAAGTCCCAGACAGGCAGTGTGATATAGAAAATACCACAATGGGTATATAGAGAATAAGTAGGGAATGCGCCCACTCCTACGCCTTTCGTTATGGAAAACCTCTCCCTCTCCGTTTCTGTCTCTCTCTCTCGTGTCTCTCTCGTGTCTTTCTCTCGTGTGTCTCTCTCTCATATTAATTTATTTATAAAATGTGTTACCAGGAAGTAATACATTGAGAGTTAATTTTTGTTTTCAAGTTTGACCTGGGCACAGAGTTCTGATGACAGATACATGGTTACAAATACACAGTTACATTAAGTGAATAGGGTTATACATTCGGTATAGACATTGCATGAACAGTTAATGATAATATGTTATAGGCGTATTTAAAATGTGAGACAGCTTTAGTTTTGAAAGAACTTAGACTGGTGGCGGCTTTTAGCGTCTGAGGTAGATTGTTCCAGATGTGAGGTGCACGGTAAGAGGAGGAGGAGGAGGAGCGGCCGGATACTTTGTTGAGCCTTGGGACCATGAACAGTCTTTTGGAGTCAGAACTCGGATGATTAGTGCTGCATGTGGTAGGGGTGAGGAGCTTGTTCAGATACAGCACCGACAAAGTTTATTGCAGCAAATGCCGCCGGTTCACCGGGATTTACTCCGGCTGGTGCTTAGGAAAGTCAGCACATCAGCCGCATCCAGCCGCGTCCCCTCCGTTCCCCCCCCCTCCAATCCGCGC
Organism: Ascaphus truei; assembly: GCA_036426205.1. NCBI lineage: Eukaryota > Metazoa > Chordata > Amphibia > Anura > Ascaphidae > Ascaphus > Ascaphus truei. The sequence continues at coordinate 182,238 of WSYH01000451.1, forward strand.
GCAATTTAAACATCTTCCCGACCCTCTAGCTGCGCCTGCTGTGCCCCTCTGCTTCCCCGCTCCCCCGCTTACCTCACTTCAAACCTTCAGGGGAGTCGGGGAAGCCGGGGAAGCCGGGCGCTCGCTTGACTGTGACGTCACCGACGTCACGCGAACGAGCCGCTTCCCAACGCTTCTCCACGCTGCCGCCACGCATCCTGCCGAGCGGCATTTGCTCGAATAAACTTTGTCGCTACTGTAGATGGGTAGGTTGCAGAGAGTTTTTGAAGGCAAGACGGGAAAGGTGAACTTTGCACCTAGACTCAAGTGATAGCCAATCTAGTTCTTTGAGCATTTCGCAGTGATGTGTGTTATAGTTACATTGGAGGACAAAGTGGCATATTGAATTGTAGAGGGTGTCTAGTTTGCCAAGGTGAGTTTGGGGTGCTGTGCCAGATACTATGTCCCCCTAGTCTATAATTGTTATTAGCATCTGCTGTGCGATGCGCTTTCGGACCAGCGGGCTTAGGGATGATCTGTTCCTATAAAGTACACCTAGTTTGGTATAAGTTTTGGATGTCCGGGTATCAATGTGCAACCCAAATGTTAAATGGGAGTCAAACCATATGCCCAGATATTTTAAACTAGTGACAGGGGCTAGGATGGTAATAGAGTTGTTTCTGATCTGAAGCTCTGTCATTGGTAGCTTCAGAAGTTTAGCTTGTCCCAAATATCATTGTTAGTCTTGTCAGTGTTTAAAAACAGTTTGTTTTGGAAATTCCAGTTTCAGTCTCAAATGGTCAGATTGAAGTACGGGTTCAAGGTCGGAGATGCTATTGCTGTGTGCATAGAGGATTGTGTCATACGCATACATGTGTATTGAAGCTCCTTTACAAGCTGTAGGAAGATCATTGATGAACACTGAGACGAGTAGGGGTCCCAGGACAAAGCCTTGCTGGACACTGCAGGTGATGTCCAAGGGAATGGAGCTAGAACCCAAGAGACACATTAGAGGATGAAAAAGGAGGAAGGTGGTGGTGAGGAAGGGGGGGTGAAGGTGAGGAGGGGGCGGTGAAGGGGAGGAGGAGTAGCGGGGGCGGTGAAGGTGAGAGCAGGGTTTAGGGGGGAGAGTGAAAGGTGAGAGGTTGGGGGCGTTGTGTGGGAGGAGGGGGCGCATGACGGTGAAGGGGAGGGTGTGACGGTGAAGAGGAGGGTGGGGCGTGACGGTGAAGAGGAGGGTGGGGCAGACGGTGATTGAAGTGCGGATGAGGGGGGCATGCGGCTGAAGAGCGAGGGGACGGTGAATGAGTGATGGGTGAGGGGAGCAGGGGGGGGTGGCGTTGACATGAAAGAGGGGGGGGCGTGACGGTTGAAGAGGAGGGGGGGTCGTGACGGTTGAAGAGGGGGGGGGCTGTTGACGGTGAAGAGGGGGAGGGGACGGTGTGAGGAGGTGGATGGGGAAGGGAGGGTGGGGAGGGGGTGGTGAAGGTGTGAAAGTGGAGGGGGGGAGAGCTGACGGTGAAGTGGAGGGGGAGACGCTACGTGAAGAGGAGGGGAGGAGAGCGTGAGGGTGAAGAGGAGGGGGGGAGCGTGACGGGAGAGAGGAGGGGGGGAGCGTGAGGTGAAGAGGAGGGGGCAGCGTGGACGGGGAGAGAGGGAGGGTGAGGTAGAGGGGGGGAAGCGTGAGGTGAAGAGGAGGGGGCGAAGCGTTGACGGTTGAAGAGGAGGGGGGAGCTGGTGACGGTGAAGAGGAGGGGGGGAGCGTTGACGTGGGGGACGGTGAAGAGGAGGGGGGAGCGTGACGGTGAAGAGGAGGGGGGGGCGTGACGGGTGAAGAGGAGGGGGGAGCGTGACGGTGAAGAGGAGGGGGGAGCGTGACGGTGAAGAGGAGGGGGAGCGTGACGGAAGGAGGGAGGTGAGTGAAGAGGAGGGGGGAGGGAGCGTGACGGTGAAGAGGAGGGGGGAGCGTGAGGTGTGAAAGGAGGGGGGGGAGGTGACGGTGAAGAGGAGGGGGGAGCGTGACGGTGAAGAGGTGTGGGGAGCGTGACGGTGAAGAGGTGTGGGGGGTAATGGTGAGGGAGGGGGTGGGGGTGTGAGAGGATGAGGGCGTTGCAACAATCTTGGATGTAGTGGGAGGGAAACATTAAGATCAGTATAGCTCACCCTGTATGACTGCAGGTATGTTATTTATAAGTGATCTGACCGTTATGCCATTTTGTTTCTAAATTTCTCTCCACGTATGCACGAATTGCATTATTTCATATTCTATTTCATTAAAAAAAATGCTGGCAGAGCGCTGAATCTCCTAACCCCTCCCCAGAATTCCACCCCCCCCTGTATCTGTCCCCAAGCTCTGTCTGTCCTATCAATGCCCCCTGTATCTATCCCCAAGCTCTCTGTGCTATTAATGCCCCCTGTCTCTGTCCCCAAGCTGTCTCTGTCCTATCAATGCCCCCTGTATCTGTCCCCAAGCTGTCTCTGTGTACTAATCGTGGCCCCTACTGTCTATCTTGCTTGGAGTGTGGCTACGGAACACCACATACGAGTATCTCTGAGCAGGCAGGAGGAACCCAGAGCAGAAATTAATGGGGTTCAGCTCTGAAACACCCCTGTTTGAAGAGAAAAAAGTGCACGCTCTATGTGTAAAATCTATGAGACAATTTTAATCAACTGAACAAATCTAAAAACAACACACTCACAAACGCCAGGATATAGTAAGCATGTTATGAGCTAATCTATGTCAATCACGCAGGAAGGTAAGGTGGTGGTCTCCCGCGCACCCCAAGACACCAACCGCAGATCCGGGAACCAGTGTGTGACACCAACTCCAAATGGGGTCCTAATGAAACAAACAGTTCATTTTGAATTCCCCTTGGCTCTGCGTCTCCCCAAGTCGTGAGGCTGTGACATGAGTTGCTGCAACAACGTCCCTCGTCCTCACGCTACGACGAGTTGGGAGCACTACGGGCTGCGGAGGCTAGGGGATCAGTCACTATACTCCTCCCGACTGAAGGGAAGGCCCAATTCAGGCTCCCAGTCGTGATTCTTGCTTCCTCATGGGGAAGACAACAACAACTAACTTAGGAGCGGGTCCTGCACCATTAGTATGCAGAGGGCGGGAATCCCGTTGGCCCAGCAACAATAGGATATGCCACCACGTGCGTCACTTAAGCGCAGCACCAAATATGAAGGGGGAACAACACCATTATAAACTGCTGGCGGACCATGGAACACCAAGGGTTTATGCAGCCCATAGGGAGATTTGGCCTCGTCAGGGTGCCGAGAGCAGGAGTTGGAGGGCGGGCGTTCGGTGATGGGGGGCGGGGGGCGTCTGGGGTCATTGTGTGTTCTCCCCAGCAGACTTTTGCAGGAGGCGGGGGAGGGTGCGGGGTCTACAGACGTGAGGTATAGGGATCCAAGTTGCAGTCTTGAAATCATTCTCAAGAATGATTTCATTGGCTGCTGAGGTCCCAGTGACGCTGCTGCAGCTTCAAAAAACGACTTGGGTTGTTTATTGAAACTGTAGCCAGCGTCAACGCCGTACTTCGGAGACAGGGCAGCTGCTACCCTGACAACCAGTATTCAATTTGAATACTTTGTGTCCCACGGCAGCTCGCACGGCAGCACGCCCTCCCTCCGAAGCCTGCACCCTGAACGAGGCTTTAGTAGCCAGGGGATACCCCGCTACACTTACATAAACTGTTACAGGAGAAGGTCACAGACAACTTCTGCAACATTTCTCCTGAAACACATTAACCCCTGATCCCTCAAATGCTGGAACAAGGTTTACAATACAGATATACATACATCTACCCTATTTCCTCGATTCTTAGGCCTCGGACCCGCTGCGCTCGGTGGCGCGGGCGGCCACACGCGAGTTCCCCACCAGCAGGGGAATCCTGCGGAGCCGGTCCCGGTCCCCACTGGCTGCACAGTGCACTACACGCTGTAGCGCGTCAGCCGCTATGGGATACAAGAGAATGGTGTTCCCTAGCGTTGACGCGTCATGTGGTGTGGCTGTGAGAGATCTCTCTGCAAGGAGGGGGGTGCGTGATCTTTCTGTGCGGAGGAAGGGGCGTGATCTCTGCGCGGAGGGGGGGCGTGATCTCTCTGCACGGAGGGGCGTGGGGAAAAGGGAATGTGAAGACGTGGACCAGACCATTGGGTAGGCAGACGGGCTGGACCACATGGTCCTTTATCTGTAGACCGTTAACATGCTTTTTGCAGTGGGCTTCCTGTTCTCCACTCATCCCTCTCTTTCTGTTCCCAGGTCCCTCCGACGTTTGATGACGTAGCTGTCTATTTCTCGCAGAGTGAGTGGAAGAGTCTCAGCGTCTCTCAGAAGGAAAGCGACGGTCTGTGCTGGATAGCTGGTCTCCTGCAGATGCAGAGACATGCCAGTCTCTGGGCAGTGTGCAGCCTGGACTGCACAGGAGCCCCTTTCACCCTGGACTTGGTTCCCAAGGCACTGGGTGGGGGGCAGAGGGAGGCAAAGGAAAATGCCCGGCTTTGCAGGAACTGGACTTTACAATCCACTGTGTACTGATTATATCTTAAGTCTCGTCCCAGTTCAAACCCAGGTATATATATATTTATATATAGTTTAGTTTTGGTGTAAATTACAGCCTGTCGCAAGCTACCGTGACAATGGATATGAAGTATATGCTGGTCCATCAATAAATGCAGTTGTAGCGTTCCTGGCCTGTGAGAACATTTTTCTGAAGGTTCCTGTGGGGCGGAATCCCTGCCCCTGGCCGAGCCCTGCAGGATGGAGGCACTGCACCATCCAGAAAAGACTGTCCTGTGTCCCACTCCCTACAACATCGCGGAGACTCTACTGTATCTTCCTCCCCGCCTGTGAGTGTGGCCTCGTATTGCAACCTGTTAACCACTTTACCTGATGCAACACTGGCTGAAATTGAGGGTGGTGAGTCTGTTTTCGACTTTCATGCCAGAATGCGGCCAAGCTTTCTCAAGGTGGTTGTCCGTGATGAGAGGCGGTTTCGACAAGCTTCTTCGACAACCCCGATGACCACTACCAATCGTGAGGAATCTGCGGCTGCGGAGGGTCCTCGCGGGGAGATGGCGCTGCCTTCTCCCGGATGGAAGGACGAAGCAGAAGCAACTGCTACAGAGGTACCGGCCGGTACTTCCCCCGATCCTGCTACAAAGATCCTTCCATTGCTGCCAGCGGATACCGAGAGTGATTCATCCACCAGGGTGGATCAAGAGATCGATACTTCCCTGGCGGTAAGCGACACTTAGGTGGATCCGTTTTTGCTGCAGTGTCGGGAGCTTGAGAGGGCCCGAGAGATCGCTGCTGTGGACGCAGTTGCGAAGGCTCTGGCTCCCGGACAAGACGTGCTCAACAAAGACGATATGGCAAGATGCTTGTAATGATTGGCCGAGGACGCAGAAATTTACTTGGGAAACTGAGCTATTCTCATGGACCCACCGCTAAGGTGGAGAGCCAAGAAACTTTATGTGCTCCAAAGACTGAAATAGCAGTTTCCACAAGAAACCGGGATAATGTAATGCCAGGCTGTTCCCGTAATTATATGGCTGCTGATGCTGTTATAACGGTGTCTAGCAATGTTTTATTTCTCGCAGAGTGAGTGGAAGAGTCTCAGCGTCTCTCAGAAGGATCTGTACAAGAGCGTCATGCTGGACAACTATGAGTGTTTGGTTTCATTAGGTAAAGGCCCCCTCTGCTATCCTTTCCCCTCAGTAATGACCGTGTATTTCTAAGGCCGAGCGTATAGTCGCGGAGTTGCTACGTGCGCGCACACATCACGCACACTCCAGTACATGGCTATACCAGTGAGCCAAGTGCCTGTGCCCCTGCAGGCGTAGAGGCGGCAGCATTTTGAGGAGTCGAAAAAAATTGTCTTATCAGGCGGCTTCCGAGTCACGTGAGCTGGTTCAGCCAATGAGGGCAAACCACCTTCGTGATGCCCCCACATCGCCACCCCAATCTCTTGAAGCCAAGTGCACATATCGCTGGGGCTGCAGGAGTGCGTGCGGTTGCACAGACAGTATAAGCTCGGCCTAACTCTGTGTGGTGGGATCTGCTCCGTGTTCTTCCTTCAGCTCCAGAAGAGCCTGCAAAGCATTGTGATGGGATTATGTTAACCCCTTTGCTGCCAGAAAGGTCAGCCACACACTGCTCTGCAATAGCAGCAACAAGGTTAAAGGAGCAGTGACATATTTAGTTGCTTAAATGTAGGTGACTTTTTCTTTTTTGAAAAAGTAACACAAATTGTGCACTAATAAGTAGGCCTGTCTGTAAAATGTTTAATACATGTAACTTTTCCAAGGTGTTTCTTTTTTTATTTTTTATGCTTACGGTTTGTTAATAATGAAATATTTAATGTACATTGATTATTTCTTCTTTTGCTCTTTGTAACGTAATTATGGGGCCATCATTAGTTCAACAGATAAGTAGCTGATAACAATTTTTACAGATCTTCTGAAATTATTGTTATTTTCATTGTGGGTGAATCTTTATATTGATTGTTTACATAAGTTGCCATACCCCCCAGGCTATATATTCCTGGCCCCAGTATTATAAGTCCTGGTAAGAACAGGCAATGCTGGGGTTAAACTCCTCTCACATGGGCCAGCATGTGAGCCTCAATACTGGGATGTTATTTTGGAGGCATGTGCCAGGGGGGTTGGGCTCACTCCAGAGGTAATGCCCAGTTACTGGGGCTTAGAAGTGGGACACACTCCTGGTATAACAGATGGCTCCCTTTCAAATGTAGTGTCTTCCCAAGTGTAGCCTGCTCCTTAGGGAGTAGGTGGTGTGTCTACCTTGCTCCATCAGGGGGTAAGGAGGTTAAGACTAGCCCAGGGGCCTCAATAAAATGGTCCTGCGAACACAGCTCTGACCAATGGAAGGCATGCAAGCTGGGAGGTGTCAAATACTTGGATTACTAGGGATTCAGGGAAATGCACCTCTCTTGCAAGAGATGGATATGAAGTATATGCTGGTCCATCAATAAATGCAGTTGTACCGTTCCTGGCCTGTGAGAACATTTTTCTGAAGGTTCCTGTGGGGAGGAATCCTTGCCCCTGGCCGAGCCCTGCAGGATGGAGGCACTGCACCATCCAGAAAAGACTGTCCTATGTCCCACTCCCTACAACATCGCAGAGACTCTATCTTCCTCCCCGCCTGTGAGTGTGGCCTCGTATTGCAACCTGTTAACCACTTTACCTGATGCAATACTGGCCGAAATTGAGGGTGGTGAGTCTGTTTTCGACTTTCATGCCGGAATGCGGCCAAGCTTTCTCAAGGTGGTTGTCCGTGATGAGAGGCGGTTTCGACAAGCTACTTCGACAACCCCGATGACCACTACCAATCGTGAGGAATCTGCGGCTGCGGAGGGTCCTCGCGGGGAGATGGCGCTGCCTTCTCCCGGATGGAAGGACGAAGCGGAAGCAACTGCTACAGAGGTACCGGCCGGTACTTCCCCCGATCCTGCTACAAAGATCCTTCCATTGCTGCCAGTGGATACCGAGAGTGATTCATCCACCAGGGTGGATCAAGAGATCGATACTTCCCTGGCGGTAAGCGACACTTAGGTGGATCCGTTTTTGCTGCAGTGTCGGGAGCTTGAGAGGGCCCGAGAGATCGCTGCTGTGGACGCAGTTGCGAAGGCTCTGGCTCCCGGACAAGACGTGCCCAACAAAGACGATATGGCAAGATGCTTGTAATGATTGGCCGAGGGTGCAGAAATTTATTTGGGAAATTGAGCTATTCTCATGGACCCGCCGCTAAGGTGGAGAGCCAAGAAACTTTATTTGCCGCAAAGACTGAAATAGCAGTTTCCACAAGGAACCGGGATAATGCAGTGCCAGGCTGTTCCCATAATTATATGGCTGCTGATGCTGTTATAACGGTGTCTAGCAATGTTTCCCGGTCTGTATCACCTATAGTAGGTGGGGTCTGTAGGCCTTTAGTACCCAGATCTCCATCACCTATAGTGCTCGTGAACCCTGAATGTACTACTGCCATTGATGATGTGATGCATAAATCTATTGCGAGAAAAGTAATGAAAAGGTGGGATCCCATGTTCCAGGGATATGTCCCACATATTACTAGGACCCAATTGGTACTGATACAGCGTAGTAAGATAGATCAGTGGTGGGAAGGAGGAGAGTATACACCGGAACAAACGTCCGAAATCATGCATAATCGCAGCCGGGATCTTGAGATAGGACTAGACTCTCCCTCAGACTTGGAGCAAGCCAGGTATGCCAATGCACCTGAAGAGCCGTTATTCTGGGTACTTCCAGGGCAGGCTTGTGGCCATATTCTCATTACAAATAGTCGCGCTGATCACATTATCATACAAAAGTTCAGGAAGTCCCATGGCTACGATTTTCCTTACGTTCCAGAACCACTCACGAGGGAGGTAGAGGAACATAGGGAGGACTGGGTCAGGGATGCCGTGTTGGAATATATGTCTTCCCGTTGCAGTAGTCAAGCCCACTACACTGACGATAGGGTAGGATATTTAATAATGCGGGTATGGCATGTAGGCCGTAATAGCTACATAGATCGGGTCGAATATATAAGTGAAAAAGGGAAGAAAAGGTACTATTCGGTAACTGTACCTGACTGCAATGATAAATTGGTCAGAAAACCTGACCCGGCTCATTACTATTAAGTGTTTGTGTCGCAGAAAAGGATCTATGCTGCTGTGTTAATGTGGTTCTTCTTTAGGAAGTAACCTGTTCTATATTGTATTATGGGTTCTTCTTTTCAGAAATGCCCTGGTAATGAGTGTTCCTGGTTATGCACTGTTATGTTTTGCATTTTACTGTTTGCGTTTTGGTTCTGTTCGTTATTGTAAATTTGTTGGTGGTATACAGTACGAATGTATCTACTTCATATGGGTCGGAAGTTTTAACAGGGGAAGTATGTAGCCTTACCCCCCTGGCTATATATTCCTGGCTGTTGTATTAGAAATCCTGGTAAGAGTAGGCAGTGCTGGGGTTAAACTTCTCTCACATGGGCCAGCATGTGAGCCTCAAAACTGGGATATTATTTTGTTGCGGGTTCCAGGTGCTAGTCTGGAAACTGTTGGAGCATGTGCCAGGGCGGATGGTCTCACTCCAGTGGTAATTCCCAGTAACTGGGGGCTTAGGAGGGGGACACACCCCTGGTATAAAAGATGGCTCCCTTTCAAATTTAGTGTCTTCCCAAGTGTAGCCTGCTCCTTTGGGAGTAGTTGGTGTGTATTCCTTGCTGGGTAAGGTGGTTAAGACTAGCCCATGAACCTCAAGCTCCTGGGGGTGTAGTCAAGAGAAAATGGTCCTGCGAGCATAGCTCTGACCTATGGAAGGCATGCAAGCTGCGAGGGGCAAGAACTTGGATTACTAGGGATTCAGGGAAAATGCACCTTTCTTGCAAGAGATGGATATGAAGTATATGCTGGTCCACCAATAAATGCAGTTGTACCGTTCCTGGCCTGTGAGTACATCATTCTGAAGGTTCCTGTGAGGAGGAATCCCTGCCCCTAGCAGCGCCCTGCAGAATGGAGGTGCTGCACCATCCAGAAAAGACTGTTCTGTGTCCCACTCCCTCCAACATTGTGTAGACTCGGTCCTCCTGAGAACCAACAGGCGAGCACCATAACACCATAAGGCCTGCAAATCTCCTTTAGGGGGGGATAAGGGTGTTGCACATATATATTTTGTTGGCCTGTGTGACTACTGCCTAAATAAAACCATATATATGCAAGAAATTCTTTAGTGCCAAATGGGTTTGTAATACCAGATTATAGGTATATATACACAAAAGTAATGTCCCCGGCGCTAGAAAATTGATGATCACAATACCATATCCAAAAGACAGTCCTGGATAGAATAACAGTCCTGGTAGTAGAGTACTGCACCAACAAATGTTCTAAATTGAGTAATTAGTCATCAAGGTATGATTCCCAGGTAGTTTCTGTAATTACAAAAGAACAAAGACACACCATTACGCAGTATTTAAGACCACAAAGCCCTAACCAAGAGGTGGAAAATCCCTACTTACAAGATATAATCTTGTTGGTTCAGGGGAGAGAATCTGTTCCAGGCTCCTTCACCTCGATATCCACGGACCCCACGTGGTTCACAAGATGACTCTCTTCACACCGAATGGCGCCCTCGCGGGAGCAGCATACACCTCAACAGCCGATGGCAAAGAAAATAAAAACAGCCTAGTGTACTCCGCATAAACACTTTAATATCAATAAAAAAAGCCGCACTGCTCACACTTACAATTTGTAAGGGCAAACGTGCCACTTACGAATGCCGTCCGCAGCCTGTATCCAGCTAGGTGGGATTGAGGCACACACAGTCACGCGCCGATTGATGACGTCAGCGGCGCAGCGCCGGTTGCTTCTCCAACACCAAATTGAACACAGCGGGTATTCGGCTCACATGCACTGTACTAGGCTCCTCCCTACGCGTTTCATGACCATGTGTCACTTCTGTGCTCTGTAACTGTCCCCTCCTTCTCATCACCCCATCTCAATGAGTCTGTGCATCTCTCTCCCCTCACAGGTTATCTCATAATAAAGCCTGAAATCGTAGCCAGGATTGAAGGCGGAGAAGAGCCCCTGTCTTGGAATGGCTGCAATCCTGAAGAGGAGGAGAATGAAAGCTTTTTAAGCACAGGTGAGTATTATTTCAGTGCTGCTTAACCCCTATGCAGGCAGTGTCCAAGATCACATCGCTGTCAGCAGCCAATGCAGTGGTCGCGAGGCACTGGAAACATGACAACCTTCCCACCCCTTATAGCAGTTAAGAACAAGCGAAACTATATAATGACCGTGGATAAACTCTCCAGCTTAATTCACGATAGATACCATAGATTTTTGACAGTCTGGGATCCATGGGTGACTTACATGGAGCAAAACACAGCCTAACTCCAGACTAGTTCTCAATGTTACTCACACAGTCCAAAATGCTGTTAATTTTGATAGTATAACATATCTAGTTTACAGATATACAGATAGTTATACATAGTTCTATCTGTACGCTCCCTGTGTGGGGCTATATGGATGTAACCCCCACCCACACCCTTTTTCTTTTTCTTTCCCCCTCCCTATGATTTGTGAAACCAATAAAATACAATTTAAAAAAACTAAAATGTTTAAAAGCTCCATGGCCAGACGGTTTTGCAGCTGAATTCTATAAGACACTGGGCAAGAGTGTGGTTGACCCCTTAACAAGACTATTTAACTGTTTGTTTATTAAATGGTGGCGAATGCTATAGGAGCTTTACGCAGGCAGATATCAAAGTAATTCACAAGGTGGGCAGGAGCCCAGATGACGTGTCCTCATTTAAACCAATTTCGGTACTAAATATTGATTGTGAATTATATGCAAAGTTCCTGGCTGAAAGATTATAGATCCGTTTACCATCTGTAATATCCCCAGACCAAATGGGGTTCATATGGAGCAGAAACCCTACTCCAAATATTAGGAAAGTGCTAGCTGTGATCCAACAGGTACAAAATACCATGACTGCAATGTCCCTATGTCTTCTCAGTCTGGATGCTGAGAAGGCCTTTGACACGGTAGTGTGGGATCAATTATATACTACGTTACAGAAATGTGGGATTGTGGGCGAGTTTGGCAATGCTATTAAGGGGATTTATACTAACCCAAGAGCTAGGGGTTTTGCGGGTAACTTCCATTCACAAATATTCGATTTAAAGAGAGACTAGAAAGGGTTGCCCACTATCTCCTCTACTATTTGCCATCACCCTGGAACCCTTGGCTTTCTATTTGAGGAATCGTCAAAAATTTGAGGGGTTAAGCATAGTGAAAACAGAGATTAGAATTGCCATGTACTCGGACAACACCTTATTGTTTATCAACAGACCCAAAGTCGCCTTTCCTGTTATTCTGGAGACTTTTAGATATTTTTGGATCTTTCTAGGGCTACAAAATAAATATTACAAAATCAGAAGCCCTGAACATAGTATTAAACAAAATACCATCATGGCAAGAAAAAATCCCTTTTATAATAGCAGCTAGCAGTATAAAATACCTGGGAATTTTGATAAAAAAATTGTACGATACACATGTTAGTGCTGGTATAGCCAAATTCTGCAAAAATCTCAGTATATGGAAAGCACTGCTGCGAAGCATGCTTGGGCACCTAGGACTCTTTAAAATGACAGGTATTCCAAGAATGTACTATTTATTTTTGATGTTGCCACTATTACTAATACCGACTAAATAGAGAGATGTCAAACTTTATTATTTGGGGAGTGTAGAGGGAGAAAGGGGGTGGCCTGGTATTAAAGGGGTAGCACCCCATATGGCCATCCCCTGACCTCACCAGAGAGACAAGGGGTTAACTGGACTGCGGTCAAGTGATGTGGTTTGCACCTTGTCATACCTTGAAAATGTATGTTCCCCTGTTCCCATGTTTCACCTTTAATGTTGTTTCCCAAGGCAGGGATAAAATCCTGCAGAGATTCCTTTGCACAAAAGGAAGCAGATGGTTAGAGGGGCGACCCAATGTCTAGAGACTAAGTATTAATCAACAGACTCTGCCAGTCTAATTGCTGCCTGAGGGCGGAGAATCATCAAACTGGAGTGGTTTGTAAGTGTAATGTCTACACCTACAAACAATGCAGCTCCTACCAGATACTTCATTTGGTAAACTGATCGTTGCCCCTGATTTAATTATGGGGCTACCCATAGAGTCCCAGTACACATGGGCTAATTAGCTGGGGGGCATGAGTTAATCTGTGTCTCCACGTTAGGGATTGGATACAGATAATTGTTCACCAATAGTCTGCTTTCAATGTTAAGAATAGGGTTACACAGGTATATAAACTGTGTCAACCCTACAGTTTTTAGTTCTTCTTCTGATACCATCTTGAATGTCACCGGATTGCTGGAGAATTGCTAGCTGATACTTCTCCATTCCCCAACCCTAAGTAAGTGTTACCTTCTTGTCTGTTAATTGTACTATATTGCTGTGTTCACCTTTTTTAAGGAATAAATATATTTTATTATATCTAAGCCTCGTTCAGTTCAACCCAGATATTTGGTGTTCATTATATCTTGTCATAACATGACAGGGAGGTAGGAGTATAGAATCAGTCTGGCAAAATTTAAATTGTATAAAGATATAGGAAGTTGTTCCCTCCCAGACCTCGAAAAATTTAATTATATATGTCTGTTCAAAATAGCAAGTGAATGGCTAACACACACACACGTCTTGACGCTCCCTGTGATAGAGAGATATTGCTGCTCCAATAGCCTTACCAACCCTTACACAAATTCAAGATCAAAACATACCAGTAGCAGCATGAAACAATATACAGCTGAACCCCATAATAACGCGGTGCTTTGGGTCCACATAATGCGACCGTGTTCTAACGGGGATCGCGGGGGGAAAAATGGCCATCGCGATCAGGAGACCCAGCAGCACTCCCACGCAGGACTTGCTTGGGGCAGGGTTTTAGGGATCTGACACCACGGGTCAGCCATTGCGCCGGGGGGAGGGTGGTGTGTCTATCCGTGTGTGTGTCTGTCTGTCTCTGTGTGTTTCTGTCTCCGTTAGCAATAAAGCATTGAATAGAAAAAAATAAATGGCCGCCGTGATCAGGGGACCCGGCAGCACCACCACACAGTGGAGGGGGGCAGCAGTGTTATGGGGGGGCAGCAGTGTTATGGGGGGGCAGCCTGTGTTATAAGGAGGCAGGCTGTGTTTATAAGAAGGCAGGCTGTGTTTATAAGGGGGCAGGCTGTGTTTATAAGGGGGCAGGCTGTGTTATGGGGGGGAGCGGTGTTATCAGGGGGTAGTTGGGGGTGCCTTTGTTATTGGGGAGCAGCTGTGTTAGGGGATAGCTGTATTATTGGGGTTGCTGGGGGTGTCTGCGTTATTAGGGGTAGCTGGGGGTGTCTGTGTTATTAAGGAGTAGCTGGGTGTCTCTGTTATTAGGGGGCAGCTGTGGGTGTCTGCATTATTAAGAGGTAGGTGGAGTTAGTACCTGGCTGAGCCTGGAATCATTGGCACGTGCAGGCCGCGAATAGCCCGGGGAGAGGTTGCAGGAAAGGCTGGGGACTCGGAGGCCTGACAGGCTGGGGAGATCTGCACAGAGACCAGGTCACTCATTGCCAGGAGCAGTCTCCTCAGCAACCCTCATACCCTCCCCTTCCTACTCGCTGTACCCAGGTCACCGCAACACTGCTTTCGCCCGTCATCTTGCTCTATTCCACCCAGCCCCCATTCAACCTCTTCTTCACTCTCAAAGGCAACTCACCACATCCCTACCTCCAGCTACCATTACACAGAGGTGTCTGTCTGTCTGTCTGTGTCTGTGTGTGCCCGTTAGCAAAAAAGCATTGAATAGAAGAAGAAAAAAAAAACCTTGCTCAGACTGCGTTATCGGCGGATCCGCATTGTAGCGTATCGCACTATAACGGGTTGAGCTGTATAGTTCGCAGACACAAGGAGAGCCTGCAAAAAACTCCTGGGCTTATTAAACGAACCCAAAGCATTGATTAAATACTTGCCATTAGTAGGAAATCCAGATTTCCAGTTGGGCAATGAATCTATAGTCTTTAGAGAAGGGGAATCTATGGGATTATATAAATTCCATAAATTCCATAGTATAGAGAGGGGCTCTGGGCATTCCTTTCAGGAAGCACAGATAGAATGAAATATTTCTGCAAGCAATTTCTTGGCATATATGCAATTTAAACACTATATATTTTCTGTCACCAGAGAACAGCTTAATGCCTTTGAACATGGATGTATAGACTGTTACTTAAAACCAGACCCCTTATTTAAATGTAAAATTCACCATGTATATAAACCTCTCACAAATTCAGGGGATCGGAGAATCTGGGAAGCCCTCATATCCAATTAGAGGAGAGATTTCCCAGACCTCCTAGGCTGCAATCCCCCTGTTCTGCGCATGTGCGACCTACGTTCTGCGCAAGCGCAACCTCGGCAAACCCTGTTCTGCGCATACGCGACCTCAGCAGCCCCCGTTCTGCGCATGCGTAGACATGGTGGCCCCCTTCTCGGTACCACCGTATGTGCGGAACGCCGAAAAGTGGGGCCCTACTGTACCCCATTTGTTTCATATGAGAGGCTATATAGTATTTTAAAATATTTGAGACTGCCAGACCACCTCCTACTTTAGCAGCAAATATAATTGATCTGTCTATTCTCTGTTATTTATGCTTCCAAATAAATTGCATAATTCGATTTTGGATATCTTTTATAATTGTAAATGGGACAGATATTGGTAATGTCTGAAAATTATACCAAAGTCTAGGGAGAATATTCATCTTAACCACAGTAATACGCCCTAACCAGGAAATACAATGAGAATCCCAAACTTGCAAATCTTTTTTTATCTTTGAAAAAAGGTCCGGATAATTATGCCTCTTTTACGGTTAGCGTCAAATTTAAAACTTCCAACTTTCCCATATTTACTTTATACCCAGACAGTTCACCAAACTTCTGACTATTGTAAATTCAGGAGGGATGTCAATGGATTAACTATAGAAAAAAAATATCATCTGCGAATAATGACATTTTATAATACTCATCTTTTTTTATGATCCCTTGTATATTTGGGGAGGCTCTTATAGTAGCCGCGAGAGGCTCGATTGTTAAGGACACCCCTGTCTCGTACCATTCTTAATTGTTATCAGATTCCCCACCCCCCCTGGAATCTTCCAAGTGGCTGTCATTAACAAATAGAGGAGAGGGCCTGTACCCCCTGTAAAAATTTTAAAAAAAACCCGGAGAGTCCGAATGCCTCTAGCGTTCTATCCAGAAAATCCCACCTTATCCTATCAAGATTAAAGCAAATGTTTCCCGAGGCTACTGATAGATGCAGGAGGGGATGCGGACAGCTAGGGGATGTAGCGCACATACAGTATGGTGGGTTTGCCCAGTAATGCAGACATACAGGAGGACAGTTTTGAAATTAATAGAAGATGTCGGGAATCAAGGTTCCGCTTGACCCAAATGGAATAATTTTCTGTTAGATATTTTTGTTTTTCCATTTGTATTCTCTTTCTATAGGATGCAATTGAGATAAGCTGTCCTCGAATCGTGGCCTTATGGGCCTCCCATAATATTGCTGTCGATTCTATCGACCCATTATTAATTTATTGGAGTGAGTCTCCAATTTATGTGCTAATTTCCAGGTAATTTAGTAGTGAGCCATTCATTCTCCAGTGGAAGGATTGAATCTTGGCAAATGGGGGGTCAAACAAGATCGCCAAAGGAGCGTGATCCGACCACGTAATAGAGCCTATATCTGAGTGAACCAACACTTCCAGAATATTTGGGGTTGCAAATATATTATCAATTCTAGAGTAGGAGTCGTGTGGGATTGAGTAAAATGAATAATCTCTCTGACCTTTATGTGAGTGGCGCCAGGCGTCGAAAAGACCAAACTCTTTAACAATCTAAATTTCTTTGATACACTATGTCCTTGAAGAGTTTGGCTGCTCAGGATGAGTGGATTTATCCATATCTGGGTCAGGGACCATATTAAAGTCGCCTCCTAAAATTATTAGCTGTTCTCGAATGTCTCCCAAAGATTCCAATGTTTCCTTTAAAAATTCAATGTATCCCTCATTAGGTGCATATACATTGGCTAGAGTGATATGTAATCCTGACAGTAGACCGTGGACCATGAGGGACTTCCCTTCTTGGTCTCTCTTGATCTCTAATATCTGGAACGGAATACCATACTTTACCAAATCGCAACCCCTCTTCTTTAGCTTGTAAAGGACGAATAGTGTATAGTGTACATCTCGCTGAAAGTGTTTAGGGGATCCTGAGTGTCAAAGTGCGTCTCTTGCAAAAAAAACAATATCTATTTCCAGATTCCTAAATTCTTTTAGGGCCAATCTATGTTTACCATTACTGTTCAGACCCTTAACATTCATAGATACTACCTTCAATGGCGTTTGACTAGTCATATCCAGTATCGTTGCCCTCTCTCTATTGTGAAAATTATGCTCCAAAAAACTTGATGGTTGTGGAAAACAGAAGGGGGAACAGGACAAAAAACGGGGGGGGGAGGGGGGGGACTTAAACTCCTGCACTGCTTTATCCAAAGCAGACTGGAACACGGACTGCATGTCCTCGAACATAGTCTTTAAATCTTGCCTTGTGATGGCTGTCTCTCTTTCTTCTGCCCCCTGCTCCTTCTCAGGGCTCAGTGATGAGCGCCCCATCCACCCTCCTCACCACCATCTTGTTTTTTCTCTCCTGCAGTCGCAGGGCTCTTTATGCCCAAAATGGGACAAATCCGAGGCGCTCGCCTTCCTATCTTTCCGGAGAGGCGTGTCGGGTGGTTCCCTCGGAGCTCTGCTTCCATTTTTGCCGAACTACGAGGTGCCAATCGGAGGCTCTCGTTAAAAACAGGCAGCGGCATGCACGGAGCTCTACAGCAGACGTGCAAGCGCTGTGACGTCACGCGCACCCCTGGGTTGGTTTAATTTGATCTAATATTCATTTTATAATCTTCTGTAAAGAGAAAATGTGAAGAAATATGTAAGAAGCTAGACTAGTTGTCCGATCTGTGAGAAATGGCTTCTTACATGTTTCTTTGCATAGTTCTCACAGATCTGACAGCTAGTTTAAAGACTTGGAGTCAAAATATTGTATGGCTTTCCATGTATATGATGTAAACATATGTCTTCTTTATATGATGGCTTGTTTCAATGTATATGTAAATCTACAATAAAGGATCATATATACATTTTTTTTTTAAAGCACAGGTTGGCTCTGTTTGTGCGTTATACCAGACATTGAGATAGATAAGTGTAACTGGGTTTTTGCACTACTGTAACAAGGTAATTATACATCGGGCTTCTCTGGTCCAGATTTCCACCCTGAGAGTCTTGTAGCTTCATTTTGGCACCTGAGACACATCAGTCACCTTATGTCATCATATAACGCAGCATGTTCATTCTCAGACAGCAGGGGAAGCCCCAAAGTCAGTGGTACGTAACTAATAAGATTTTATCTTTAATTTGACAGGTGAGTATCGGAAGATAAAAGTAGAAGTGGAAGATGCAGCAGAGGATTGCAAACCAGATGTGACTTCATCAGAGAAGAATGAAGAAGGGATGGATTTCAGCAACTCCCTGGTACTGAAGACTGAAAATATGGTGCGGGTGGAAGCAGCCATGGAACGCGAGACTGGTTCAGAGCAGAGACAGATCTTGGGGGAAAAACCTCTTATTTGTGATCTGGTGAAACCCCTACGAACCCACACAGGGGAGAAGCCATTTCAGTGCCCCTCGTGCGATAAAAGATTTAAAGAAAGCTCCGCCTTAATCAAACACAAGAGGACGCACAGCATTGACCGGCCATACAGATGCTCAGAGTGCAATAGACGCTTCTTCCGGAATTCTGACCGCATTAAACATATGAGGACACACACACAAGCTGAAAACCTGCAGTGTCCTGACCCAGAAAAATCTGTGAATAGTAGCTCTGACCCTCTCAGCTCACAAAAGGAGATGATCCGAGTTGCAGAAACTCCCTATACTTGTGCAGAGTGCAGAAAGGCCTTTAATCAGTTGGCTTCTTTCATAGAACACCAAAAAACTCACTCAGGAAAGAAGCCCCACAAGTGCGCACATTGCGGCAAAATCTTCACTCGGAAATATTATTTAGTGAAGCATTTGAGGTCCCACCCAGGAGAGAGGCCTCATCGGTGTGCAGTATGCAAAAAGGGCTTCATTCGGAAATCTGAGCTTGTTACACACCAGAGGATCCATACAGGAGAGCGTCCTTTCCAGTGCTTCCATTGTGAGAAAAGATTTACACAAAGGTATACTTTGACCACGCACCAGATGACTCACACTGGGGAAAAGCCATATAAGTGCAGTGACTGTGGGGAAGGCTTTACTTGGAGATCAACTTTCATTTCACACCAGAGGACACATACAGAGGAACGTCCTTACCAGTGCTTCCATTGTGAGAAAAGGTTTACACAAAGTTATACTTTGATCAAGCACCAGATGACTCACACTGGGGAAAAGCCATATAAGTGCAGTGACTGTGGGAAAGGCTTTACTTGGAGATCAACTTTCATTGTACACCAGAGGTCACATACAGGGGAGCGTCCTTACCAGTGCTTCCATTGTGAGAAAAGTTTTGCAATAAAGTCTACTTTGAGAACGCACCAGATGACTCACAGTGGGGAAAAGCCATATAAGTGCAGTGACTGTGGGGAAGACTTTACTCGGAGATCAACTTTCCGTTTTCACCAGAAGATACACACAGGTGAGTGTCCCTATAAATGCTCGGAACAATGTGTTCGGAATGCATGCCTGATGAAGCATCAGAGAGTGCACACATGGCGGCAGAGTTTGGATTGTAACTTCTTGGTAATGGTCCCCCCATCTCTGGCCCCCTGTTTGTAGCTCTGCTCCCATTTGCTCAAGCTGCAGGAGGAAGGGACCAGGGAGAGGAGGTTGGGGTCCGCAGGGGATGTCCCTGTGGTAGAATGCGGGCCATTTGTTTACCCACCAGTGCATTAAATGGACTAATCGAATGACCCTTCTCCTGATTGACCAGCTTTGTTAGCCAATCTGTTAAAGCCAGATAAATAGACTAGTTTAGCCAACTGTATACGACTTGTAGTAGTATAATTAAGAATTTGAATAACAAGTTTTGTTGTGTTAATTACTGCTTTAAACTGTCTGCGCTGGATTATTGACGGGTCACATGCATAGGTTGTATGTCACATGCATAGGTTGTATGATATATTATTTATTTTTAATTGGTAGTAATATTTATACTACAATTGGGACTAACTAGTGGAGTGGCTGGGGGCGGTGCTACTGCTGGACTGGTGTCTGTTCTGAGCTGAAGGAGTCTGACCTGTGGTGGTAGCTGCAGATTCATCTGATCTGAGAATGACCACATTGAGTGACTGACCAGTGTCCACCTGGGCTGGGACCTGGCCTGGGCTCTACTGTACTGTCTCATGTCTATTATATTATAGCAGTATGTTAATAACAAAAACACGTTCAGGGGGGTTAAACATATATATTATTTAGTTTTATCACCCAGCAGAGTGCCACACAGTGCCACCAGCAACCGAACACTCAGGGACACAGTGCCAGCCAGTGCCACCACCTGCAGCACCAGCAACCACACACCCAGGGGCACAGTGCCAGCCAGTGCCACCACCAGCAGCACCAGCAACCACACACCCAGGGACACAGTGCCAGCCAGTGCCACCACCAGCAGCAACCGCACACCCAGGGACACAGTGCCAGCCAGTGCCACCACCAGCAGCACCAGCAACCACACACCCAGGGACACAGTGCCAGCCAGTGCCACCACCAGCAGCACCAGCAACCACACACCCAGGTACACAGTGCCAGCCAGTGCCACCACCAGCAGCAACCGCACACCCAGCGACACAGTGCCAGCCAGTACCACCACCAGCAACCGCACACCCAGGGACACTGTGCCAGCCGGTGCCACCACCAGCAGCACCAGCAACCACACACCCAGGGGCACAGTGCCAGCCAGTGCCACCACCAGCAACCGCACACCCAGGGGCACTGTGCTAGACAGTGCCACCACCAGCAACCGCACACCCAGGGACACAGTGCCAGTCAGTGCCACCACCAGCAACCGCACACCCAGGGACACGGTGCCAGCCAGTGCCACCACCAGCAACCACACACCCAGGGGCACTGTGCCAGCCAGTGCCACCACCAGCAGCAACCGCACACCCAGGGACACTGCCAGCCAGTGCCACCACCAGCAGCACCAGCAACCGCACACCCAGGGGCACTGTGCCAGCCAGTGCCACCACCAGCACCAGCAACCACACACCCAGGGACACGGTGCCAGCCAGTGCCACCACCAGCAACCGCACACCCAGGGGCACTGTGCCAGCCAGTGCCACCACCAGCACCAGCAACCACACACCCAGGGACACAGTGCCAGCCAGTGCCACCACCAGCAGCAACCGCACACCCAGGGGCACTGTGCCAGCCAGTGCCACCACCAGCAGCAACCACACACCCAGGGACACAGTGCCAGCCAGTGCCACCACCAGCAGCAACCGCACACCCAGGGGCATAGTTGCCAGCCAGTACCACAACCAGCAGCAACCACACACCCAGGGACACGGTGCCAGCCAGTGCCACCACCAGCAACCGCACACCCAGGGACACAGGGCCAGCCGGTGCCACCAGCAGCACCAGCAACCGCACACCCAGGGGCACTGCGAGAGTGACATATATTATTCACCTTTCTCTCTATATATTATTACTAGGATTATTAGTGAGAGATTGGAGACCTTTCCTCTGTGTATATACCAGTTTACTAGTTATTAGAGTTACCGTTACTACTAATAAATACCACAGTCCGGTGTCTAAACACTACCGCACCCCACTGATTATACCCTTACTAGTATAACTAACTGTATGCCACTAGCAGTAATATCATTAATAAGAATTTGCCTAACAAGTTGTGTTAAAATAATTACTTTACACCGTCTGCATTAGATATCTGACTTGTCGCGTGCATATGATTTTTTTGTTTATATACATATAGTTTTTTGTTTTTTTTACTACCACTACCAGTAGTATACTACAATTGGTAACCAACAGTAACAACCTGGTCACTCCTTTGAAGAGCAGGGGGTGGGCGTGATGTTGATTCATCTAGTCAAATATCAGATGTTGTGAATGAGTATTCTGATGATGATGTGACACACTGTGATATATAAATGTATAACATTGCCCATATATAGTTATGCACTATGAAAAACGTTAATAAATAGAGCTAAAAAAACAAACCAGAATAGTTGTATTGCACGTGTAGTACATGTTGCTTAGTGCAACTGGGTGCTTGCACTAACAGGGTTGTAGTACATGTTGCTTAGTGCAACTGGGTGCTTGCACTAACAGGGTAATTATAGATCAGGTTTCTCAGGTCCAGGTTTCCACCCTAAGAATCTTACAGCTTAATTTTGGTGCCTGAGACACCTACGGTAACTTATGTCATCATGTAACGCAGCATGTTCATTCTCAGACAGCAGGGGAAGCCCTAAAGTCAGTGATACGTAACTGATAGGATTTTATCTTTAATTTGACAGGTGCGTATCGGAAGATAAAAGTAGAAGTGGAAGATGCAGCAGAGGATTGCAAACCAGATGTAACTCCATCAGAGAAGAATGCAGAAGGGGCGGATTTCAGCAACTCCCTGGTAGTGAAGACTGAAAATATGGAGCAGGTGGAAGGAGCCATGGAATATGAGGCTGGTTCAGAGCAGAGACAGATCTCGGGGGCACAACGACATTCCTGCAGCCACTGTGAGAAAAGCTTTAGTTGCTATGCTTCTGTGTTGAGACACCAAAAGATGTATAATGTGCAAAGTAATCAGTGTACTCACTGTGGGAAGGCCTTTTTAAAGAAGTCAGACCTGAAGAACCACCTGAGAACCCACACTGGAAAGAGGCTGTATCAATGCACAGACTGTGAGAGAAACTTCACAAAATCTTCAGATCTCATCATCCACCAGAGGATACACACAGGCGAGAGGCCATACAAGTGCTTGGACTGTCCGAAAAGCTTCCATACGATGATATTACTGACACACCACCGCAGGACACACACAGATGAGAAGTGTCATCACTGCTCCGTGTGTGCGAAAAGCTTTCTCTGGAAGGCTGATCTGCTGAAACACCTTCAGACACACGCGGTGGAGAAGCTATACCAGTGCTCCGTGTGCAATAAAAGGTTTGCAAAAAGCATCACCTTAACCAGACACAAGAGTATGCACTGCACTGAGAAGCCATACAGATGCTCAGAGTGCAGTAGAAGCTTCATCCGTAATTCTCACTTCATTAACCATATGAAGACACACAAGAAGATGGAAACTTCCAGCGTGCAGACCCAGAAAAATCTGTGAGTAGTAACTTTGACACACGAACAAACCCACTCAGGACCGACGCCTCACAAGTGCGCACATTGCGGCAAAAACTTCACTCAGAATTCCTATTTAGTGAAGCATTTGAGGGCCCACACAGGAGAGAGACCTTTCAGTGTGCAGCGTGCGAAAAGGGCTTCATTCTGAAATTGGACCTGGTTATACACCAGAGTAGGGGTGTACAAGCTGAGGGAAATTGGACCTGGTTATACACCAGAGTAGGGGTGTACAAGCTGAGGGGCACAAGATTTTGTAGGGGGGGCGGGGCGCAGTGACACAGGCGGGGGGAGATGATGTTATGTGGCGGCAGGAGGCTGCCAGAGTGAAGCAGAGGAGCAGCCGGCAGAAGTTAGGAGTTGGGGAGAGAGACTCTTATACTACTATACTTATTTAAAAACACACCTATTCAAAATCACATGACTTTTTTTTTAAAATGAATTAAATCAGGCATGGGGAACTAATATCACCAGTAAAAGGGGGGCTTGGTGTAAATGGCTTGCTCACTCCTGCACCAGAGGACACACACTGGGGAAAATCCATATAAGTGCGGTGACTGTGGGAAAGGCTTTACTCGGAGGTCAAATGTAATATTACACCACAGGATACACACAGGCGAGCGGCCCTATCAATCCTCACAATGTGACAGAGGGTTTGTTCAGAACGCAGAACTTGCGAAGCATCAGAAAGGGCACATGACAGCAAAGCTTGAGCTTAAAAGACAATTCGGGGATAAATAATATTAATAAAGAATACACAATATAAAAGCTCCAAGCAAACAAAGAAAAATGAAAAAGCATAAGACCTAAAATAACGAAATAAAATCAGTGCAACTGTGTTTAATTAAA